>WFKH01011925.1:98324972-98336680 GCA_016163765.1 Magallana hongkongensis | reverse complement strand
CTACAGTATATACAGTACCGATCAGACCCAACCTAACACCTACAGTAAATACAGTACCGATCAGACCCAACCTAACACCAGAGTAAACCCCAACTAAACCCACAGTTTACTTTCGGGGTTTAATTGAGGTTTACTCCGGGTTTACTTTTTGAAAATTTGTGTTCAATTGGGATTTACTTTGGGTCCACTCAGGGTTTACGTTGGATTTACTCGCGGTTTGCTTTTGGGGTCCTCTTTAAACATTGAAATGTGAAACAGATCCTTCTAGCGTCTGTGTCAGGGGTCTACTTCTGATCGGGGTTTACTCTCTGGGTTTTTACTTTGGGTCTACTCTGGGTTTAATTGGGGTTTACTCTGGGTCTGCTCTAGTAAATCCAGGGTAAACCCCGGAAGTAATCCCAGGGACATTTACATATTTACATTGATTGAAGATTGAAGTCCTGAATATTTATCAACTTGATTTCAATTTTGACATTGTTTAGTTGGAAATGAGCCATATTTTCAAATTGTTTACATAAATGTATCTATTCCAGAAAATGTTTTTGTTTATAATCATCAAATGATGATTAGTTTTTTTTAAGAAAGATTTTCACCAGGCGTTTTTTCAATTGCATCGAAGTTAGGTTATTCGTAAATTTGGCATATAAGGGTATAAATTTGTATAAATAAAGAATTGGGAAAGAGATGCAATTATGTAGAAGCTTGTTTTACTTTGTTTTCTTTTGTAAAAGAATAAGAAAACAGCATCGCTGAATCTTCTCTCTGTTTTCCTGTTTTCTAAACGGTACGAAATCACGACAACATCAATATATCGCAAGAAAGTAAAAAGAAAATGTTTTACAGAACTTGGTTTAAAGTTATAAAAATATTTTTCAATATCGAGGACGCTTTAACATAAAATATTGTCTACAAGTACGTCTGGTTGTTAACGACCATATAAGATAAAGCGAAATAAAGTTTACAATTTTGGCAGAGAATCATAATAGTATGTTTTATGTAAAACGTGTATTTTATTGAAATACAATGAACATGTCAGTCACCATCTTGAAGAAGCATTTTGAGATGTCCCTTAGTGGCATCCCAACTGTCGTTTTATGTGCTAAATAGGTTTCGAGAAAAATTGGCGAAAGGTTTATTCTAAGGACCTACCTGATTTTTGAAAGCAAATCGTCTTAAACTATCGCTTAATTGATATTTATAAAACTCAGTCTTGATCTTTAGTTTTAAATTATAAAACTACACAGCAAATTTAAAATCAATAAAGAATAAAAAAAGGAAAATGATGTATGAACGGAATGACGGTAAGAGACCATTGCCAGTACATAAGTGCACATAAAAATCAGCTCACTTCAATAAACAAATGAAGTTAATCTGTTCCTTGCACTGTTTATTTGTTTGTGTTGGTTTGAACAGGTTTATTGCAAAATTGCAAAATGGTTAAATTTGAGTTTTTGGTTTCTTATTTTTATATTTTGTAGGTAATGATGTGATTCACGAATTGACCAAAGCAAACAGTAGCTCGTTGTACGTTACACTAACCCTCACAAACGGAACAACCTTGTTTGAACTGTACGAAACGTTCTCAATTTCGAGTGAACTGGACAATTATACGCTATTTCTTGGTGGACAGGCCTCTGGCACTCTCGGTATGTTCTACTTAAAATCGAAAGGATTCGATAGTTGACTCGTGTTTGTAGAATGTAAACAAAATATTGAAACACTCTAGCCAGATTATATTTCTATAAACGCTTTTGAATTGAGTTTTCAGTAATAGAATGCAAAGTTCACGTTTAGTCCAATTAAGATATAGGGAACTTGAGATAGTTGATTTACGGAACTACACTTTTCTTTATCAATATTTTGGAACAAAATGCCAGTTCTAGCAAAACAATTTAATATTGATAACACTTAATCTGATTATTTACAGACGATGATATTCATTTAAGGTGGAATGCTACATCAAAATTTTATTTTATGGATCGTTAAAGTATCATTCCTGAAACATGATTTCAATGTTCAAAGAAGGATAGAAGAATAAGATAACATCAATTAAAAATATCTAGCTTTTGTATTTGTATTAATACGCGTGTGAACATATTTCATGATATGGTAAACTTTTCTATGATCAAGCTTTTTCAGTGAGTCTTCAAAAAACAAAATGATGATGCTTTTACAAAAGTGCTTCAATATAGCTGTGAAAAGTAAAGTTGAGAATAGACATTTGATCACAAAATATGTATAATGATATGCCTAATGTTAGGTTTGTATTTATATTTGAACAAGGTAACCGGATGACTGGAACATTAGTTTCAGCCGCTGATTTGAATGGAATGATGTTCTCCACACTAGACAGAGACAATGACCCATGTAACGCTAGTTGTGCCTCTGCGTACAAAGGAGGATGGTGGTTTAACTGCTGTCATTTTGCTTACCTGAATTGGCCCTACAATATGTCTGGTTGGCTACCTTGGTACCCTACAATTAATACAGCAACGATAATCCAGAAAACATCAATGATGATAAGGCGGAGATAGATGACGAGCAATTATCTTGGAAAGTACAGCAATAAAATTCCTCAAATAACGCAAATAGATTTGGCAAAATAGACTTATATGGCGATAGTCAGGGATTAAAGGGAAATAAAGCATATTTATGAACTCATGTCAGCTTTCACAAGGGGTTTACTCTTGAACGAACTGTAATTATGATATTTCGAATTAAAATTGAAGGTCATTTTTTGCAATACGAGTTATTGTTTGATGAATGTTGTTTACAACAGACATTACAAGTTTTCTTCTTTTCTTTGTAAAAATGTGCCTGGTTTTTTTTTAAGTTGACAAGGAGTTCATGAAACATTGAAAAGAATTAATTTAAAATTCATATTGAACCGGATCGACTTCAACAAGAATTGGTACCAAAATTTTATTTGATAAGTAATAAAAACATTTTTATGTATAATACAATCAGCAATAAAAAAAATGAAATCGTTTAATGATACACAAAACATTAACATACTTGTATTATTGGAATAAGAACATCTACGGTTTTCAGAAAACATGAAACTGTTTTTTAGTTAAGTTTAAGTTTTATGAAAATAAAACTTGTACTTACTCAAGTTTATTTGACGGTGTTTTTGATTGAAATACGTCCTATTATGATTGTTATATGTCGTAGAACAGTTTACTATTTTTATTCTGCTTTTTTGTCATACTTTCGCAGTGTTAAAGCCAAAATTCTTTTCATGTTGCAAACTCATTATATAGTAATTTATACTAAACGATTATTGAACAAAAACTTTTTATTATTTTTATTTTTATTAATATTAATTTTGTATTACCGTGTATTGTTAACAAATAAATGTAGAAACATATATTAAAGTGTAACTTGTCTTTAGAATATACAGTGTTTTAGCTATTTTGAAGAGTCAATTAGACACCGTCTCCTGTTATCTTTCCCTTAGAGGGCGCCACACAGAAATGCGGCCCCCTTCGGAACTAGCGCGCGTATTATCGTATCGATTTTATCGTATAGCACGTAAACAATCTGGTGTCAGTACACATGTGAAAGATGCCGAAAACTTTTTGCTTCGTTACTGGGTGTAGTAATAAGGATGGCCACGGTTTTTCTTTCTGATCAACTGCGAAAAAAGGCGTGGATTCAAGCAATAAGAATTAGGTTCTCTTTGTCCTGTGTTGTCTGCCATATGTCTATCTTTTTGTAATTTTCAAAATATCCTTTGGCGAGAGTTTTTCGTATTTTCCAGATAAAGACCCAGATCACCCTTCAAATAAGATAATGAGGAATTAAAAAAAATGAAAAGTAGGTGGTCTATTAAAGAACATCTCTCACAAGAGGAAAAACAAAAGCATCCGTTATGGTGGGTTAACAACATGTATATGCAAAACAAATCATCAGGGCTTATATATATAAACCGCTAAGTTTCAGAGGAAACCCGCAATTTCGAGGGTTCAATTTTATACAAACAAAACATTCTGATGATTATAGAGAGATTTAAATTTAAATCAGTATGGAAGCAAGCTAGAGTAAAGGTGATTACATTTTGTTTTTTTAACCATGGCATTTATAAGGCATCAGGAAGACTTTCAATGGGTGTAAATATAGCATAGCATTAAAAGCTGAGCATGAGCATCCTGATTCATTGATTGATTTAATACAGGGAACTCTGCAAATAAAGAGTACAAAGTGCTCTAACGAGATGAATGAACTCCACCTAAACTAAACACTAGTCTGTTATGTTTATCAAATTCCTGGCTGATTTTGTGTTGCTTTAGCAGTAATAAAACTAATATAATGTTCTCTGCCATGATATAGCTGAATAAGAAACGCCATATTGAACGAATTCATCTTCCCAAGTCAAGAGTTTCTAATCCGCTCCGCTCTACATAAACCCTTGACCGAATAGCAAAGTTTGACGGGGTTAGAAACATCGCACGCTGGTTGGTGTCATAAAAGTTTGCATGATCCAATAAGAAACGTTGTTTCAAGAATTATCTTAATTGTGCATTGATCAATGATGAGCTGTTGTCAAATGAATTTGAGATGGACTAGTTAGTAATTGATTTTCTGCTATCGGTTTGTAATCTTATGAATCAATCTTGCTTCAAATTCGATAACTATAAATAACTATTTCATGGGAGCAGACATATTGCTACAGATTTTTTGTTTAATACGCCTTTTCTGATTGGTCAGAACAAGCGGTGACAAAAATTTAAAAATTACTCTCACTATTCTGTCTGGTGCAGGGAGATAGCTAACCACGCACAACAAAATTTCACACACTTTATATTTTATTGTGTGGAAAACATTGCCGTCGTGCAAAAGATTGGTAAAAAAAAAACAACAAATAGAAATAACAATTTACAAAATAGGAAAATGTAGAACCATTACTTTATACCTAAGAAAAAATATGTAAATTACGTTAAAGACCATAATGGCGTGCCATAATTTTAAGAAAGTTTTAACTGTATAATAAATTTCCATCTGTAATTATACTCTTCAAAAATACGATTCAATATTGACAAAATAAAGCATTTACTCATATTGAAAAAATACTGGTTTGATGCTCTAATCAAAAGGGTGGCAAAAGATTGACAAATGTGTGAACGCACTGGTCAGTAAGGCTGACAGGAAATGAGTGCTTGGCCAGAATTAAATAGTTAACTTGTACCAAAGATGTTTATACCAAACTGAAAATTAGTTAGCGCGTATTTAAAATTTTAGAGTTAATCTGTAGACAACACACTCACTAGATGGCGCAATTGTTAATCCGCATATGTTTATATCTGTTTGGTCAGGGGTTTATGTAGAGCGGAGCGGATCAGAAAACCTTGACTTGGGAAGATGAAGACTAAGTTTACAATATATTGTGCAACTATTTAGCCAATTCATTGATTGTGTCAATCATGTGAAACCACAGATTGACTGATGTAAATCGCCTAAGCTGCTATCACCTACTTCAATTAACTTGTCTGAAGACAAACTGAGAAGCAAGTGGTTTTATATGTGTAAAAACTTTCTTTTTTCATACCAGATAGATTTATCCGATGTCTTTCAGCTCCAGTCTCGCAATGAGGTACCATCACGATGTCGGAAACCGTTGATTGATCCATGAACATTCCACACAAGCAGCGTTCGCTCTAACCACAAGTCAAATTCGGAAAACAGAAACGACCATTTCTTCACATGCTTGTTTAAACTTTATCACTGTTTAATACCTTATTAGTTATCGTAAGAGAAATGGAGGAACTGCAAAGCTAGAAATCTACCAACTACCTTACTTTATGTGACTTGAAATGGACTTGTAAAATAATCTATGGTATAAGGATTTAATATTCATATGCAGTGCTTGTAGACTTTTAATTGTGCCCTAGTTCCAACCTTATCTAAAAGGCGTTTAATATCCATCCGTCGGGAGGAGTCTGTCAAAACACAGTTTTATACATATATGACTAAAAATAGATATCTTCAATCATAAACTAACGCCATTAAAATTAAATCATATTTTTTTTTAAAAATCAGATAATCAATTTAAAAAATAGATTTATGTATATTAAAGCTGTACACCGCTCGTAAATAGGCATTGTCCGCCATATTCCTCTTTCACTACCGTTATCCCATCTTCGCTAGCCAAGAGTTTTCGGTCCACTCCGCTCCCCATAAACTCTTGGCAGATTTCATTACAAAAACTCGGTGGGTGACAAGCTCCGTTTTATGATTGGCTGCAGCTGCGAGTAGCCGATCCAATCGCAGTGTATAAAATAGGCGCTTGTAAATAAACTTTAAAAGAGAGACACGTGTGATTTTGTGTGAAACATTCGGTGTTTTTAACAAGTTGAGGGACAAGTGCTCGAGTACAGTGCCTCCCCAACGATGGTATAACCAGATCACTTTAAAAAAAAATTATTTTACTGCGTGGGAATGAACAGAGATTTACTAACTTGTCAAGGCTAGTGTGATAGTATGGGAAGTAAACATGGCGAATGTAGAAGTTGCCTATTCCGTTAGTATACTAGCGGAAAAAAGAAACTGTGCATTATTTAATATATGAAAAAACATTTAAAAATTACAATGAACAAATTTTATTTTTTGTAATACTGTTAACAGATGTATTCGTAACAACATCTCATATACACATTAATGTCAACGTCGAATAACGTCAATTTCAGCACACTAGAAAGTCACTGTTATTTGAAATTGAATTAACAAAATTAATAACGCGTGTGACAACCATTTGCGTTCACGCATGCTTGACAGCGACGCCTCTTTGATGCCACTAAAGTGTTCAGAAATGCTTGAGGGATGTTGTTCCAGATGTTGGTTAAAGCCTGGCCTAAATCAGCCAATGTCACTGGCTGATTTGGTAAACGGCGTAAACGTCTTTCCATTTCATCCCAGACGTGCTCGATCGGCGACTTTGGGGGAAACAGGTGGCCAAGGCAAGACATCGACATTCTGTTGAACAAACAACTCCCTGACTACACGTGCAACGTGTGGCCTTGCGTTGTTTTGCTGCAGAGTGATGTGATTTTGATGTCTCTGTATGAAGGGTATCACATGACGCTGAATAATTTCATCTCGATAGCGTACGCCGGTGAGATTTCCATTGACAATTTGTAGAGGGGCCCTTCCACGTGCTGATATTCCACCCCACACCATAACGCTACTTCCACCAAATTGTCGACATTGCACAACACAAGCGTCCTGGTAACGCCCCCCAACGCGACGATACACCCTACAACGGCCGTCACTGCTATCCAAATGAAATCTGGATTCATCAGTGAACAGAATATTGGCCCAGTTCTGTATTCTGAATCGCAGATGTCGTGTGCACCACGCTAGTCTGGCGATGCGATGACGTTGAAGCAGTACTGGGCGCACCGCTGGACGTCTTGGTCTGATGTTTTGCTCGCGCAGACGATTAAGCACAGTTCTTGGACTAATTGGTCGAAGCCCTGGAATGCTACGGGCAGTCAAACCTGCTGTCTGGAAACGATTTCTCAGATGCACAAGTCTAATGTGGTTGTCCTATTGACGTGACGCCACACGAGGTCGCCCAGAGTTTGGTCGATCCTGGAAATTGCCAGATTGTTGAAAACGTCTCCATAATGACTGGATGGTGTTCCGATGAACTCCAAAGTGTCCTGCTGCAGTATTTTGTGCCATTCCAGCTTGCATAGGGGTAAATTTTGTTGAACTAAAGTGATTTCCTCAACAAAAAAAGTTTAAACAAATCCTTTACAGTTCTTATTCCAAACAGTATTGGCCTGTAAAACTCGTGCGTACAAATTCTTCAATAAACAACAGGTGCTCACTAACCATGAAAATGTCCGTGCAACCGGACGGTTACCATCCGATATTGTCAAAAACAATACCATTATCGATTGTTTAAATTTTATAAATACAAACAATAGATATAGAAAAATTATACTAAATTTTATAATGCAGTTTCTTTTTTCCGCTAGTATATACACGTCCCTGCTTATGGTTATTGCGTTTAAAGGTTCAATGAGCTGTATTTTTTATTTGATATCTTTTGTCCGCAATATTCACGACGACGATACCTGGTTTTATGGCATGAATGCTTTCATATACCGGTATCGGCGACTTTTTCACTTCATGTACAGATTCCTACAAACACTATAAATAAAACATTCCTTGCTTTCTCTAGGTTATATCTTCATTCCTATTTAATAGCATCGTTTATTATGTTCCAATTCTCGCTTGTCAACAGGTTTTTAATTTGTATTTATGCCGTATCATGTATATTACCCGTTGTTTCATTCAATTAAAATGTAAATATACTGGGGGCGCAACTCAAGTTGCTCGCTAGATAGCGCCACCGCATCTCCGAGTTTTCGTAATGAGATCTGCCAAGGGTTAATGGGGAGCGGAGTGGACCGAAAACCTTTGGCTAGCGAAGATGCCGTTATCCAAATAACCCCTATATATGCCGCATACCTCTTAAAGCTGACATGAATTCATAAAAGCATTTGGTCGCCATATTAGTTTCAATCGCAATTCAACTGTCACTGGGGTATATATACCGACCGAGAAAGTTACAAACGGTTGCTTTTTGATCGAGGCATTAAGGTTGCACGGACTTCTAAATGATACGCAATGTAAAATGAATAAAGGAAACTACAATCAATAAAAAATAAAAGATGGTTCATTCTTAGAATTTCCAATGGATCCTCTTGCATAGACAGTGCTGTGTTGTTTTACTTCGCATGCACATCAAACACGTGTTTCGTTCATACAGAGTGCATAACGTCTGCATCTTATTGTAGACCACGGTCGCACTATATCCAACACAGTAGATAAGTGATGGTGATTCCAAGAATGTATAAACAAAGTAACATCGCTTTTATCAATTTCTAAATAACACTCCCTTTTCTAAAGTCCTTGCTGTCACTGCACGGTCTGCTACAGTGTGTGGTTTGCGCATGTGCGATATTATAACAGTACAACACAGGAGAACGTTCTACAATGATCGAGGACTTTTGAAATATGTGTACCTGGATTTCAGTATATGTTTTGTTTCTTCTTTCATTGCATATTCCTTACCAGTGCAGTGGTTGTCATATTATTTTTGTTCAAGGCGCGTTCAAATCTTTCCGTCCAATATAAAGCGTTAGGGTGATTGAAATACCTAAATGCGGGGAAGCATGAATAGTGCCCTCGGCCATATATATGGGGTGTGTAGCGATGAGCAGAACAATAGAAATCGACAACTAATATGGCGGTAGTCGGAGAGAAAAGGGAAATAATGTGTTTTTATTAATTAATGTCAGCTTTAACAGTTTGAAGAATTTCGTTGTAGAAGTCTCACCTATGTGGACGTACATCTTGCTATGCGAGTCGATCGTTCGCAATGAAATTATCAAAGTTTACGCACTTTTTCAAGCTAGGAGAATACTAACATCAAATGAACAGCTCAATGTATTATTTACAAACAGAATATGCACATAAAATAAGAAATAAATGCATTAAATCCAAAGACCACGAAAGGAATACTACACGTCGTCCATGAGTTTCAAGTGTGCAATCGAGGGTAACGAAGAACTATGACCTTATTTATAAGATTTAAATTGCATTTTGCATGCTATTAAAAGAACAATTCAAAAAATTCTTAATCCAAAACAGCCTGGTAATGCACCTTAAATTGTTGGGCATTAACAGGTTTAAAAGCAAATAAAGAGGAAATAATACATGTATATCAAGGAAAAATATCTAAAACTGAGGAACGTCGCGTGTGTCCTTAATTAACATGTATGGAAATATTAATACTTTGAATCAATGGATGTGTATTTCATACGTTTGCTTTAAAAACGTGACATTATGTCAAATGTATTTAACTGTACTATGATACATAGTACTATAAAAGAAGTGGATATTTTTTTGTAAAAGACGACAACTATGTCAAAATCTAAAAGGTTTTTCCCATAAAAATCTGAAAAACAAAAGCTTTAAAACTAAAATATTTTTCTAACATTATTATCTTTAATTTCCTACAGGATAATTTCAGCTCATATATCTAGGAAGAATCATTTTGTTAATATATGTAAGATCCATTGTATTACATGTTGTATAATTTTCTTTGTTCTCTTCATAAAACATTGTTATCATCAGGTAAATTGAAATGCTTTACGTCTTTTGAATTAATGCTTTAATCGAGTATCTACAGAGAGAGGACATATAAACATTACAGTTGCTGGATTAAATACAATAAATAAACACTTTATATCGGTCTGTTTTCATTAATACATCATAATCATAGAATATCTATAATCTGTATAGATAGAATGACAACGTGATGCCATCATCTTAAATATAAATAGATTTACCTGTCATTTACTAGTATATTTAACTAAATAACCTAAGATATAGGTAATGTGTCGTTCAATACAACTGTCGATCTTTCATCATATTTAAGGCAAATTAACACAATGGTCAGCGAGTACTTTCATTACATATACCGATGACTATAAAACAATCAACTGGTATACCTGTATGGTATATGGCATTAATATGTATATGTCTTCAAAAAAGACAAACTCATATATTTTAATAACATCATCTTTACACCTACCATTCTGCAGGTCGAGACCATCACTCAAATAGAAGATATAGTGCACTTAATTGGATATAAGTATAAATATGAAAATAACATTTGGTGTTTTTTGTTATAAATCCGCATACTTATACATACTTATACATAAATGCTCAGCTTTTGGTAAGCAAATTTTATGCAAACCTTAAGAAGTTATGGATGAGCCAAGGGATAAGTATCACATAGAGATGGGTTAATGAAAACTGACCTTTTACGTGTATTTTGGAATTACAATTTTTTTCACAAAATAAAAATTGTCTATTTTTAACAATGTATATTTATATGAGCAACATTCGTATTGTAACAAATTTGGGCATTTGGTCGTTACTTGTTCTGTGGAAATTAACAGTTGCAGTATTCAAGTAAATAATATACGTGTACAAAAATATAATGGACATACATAGATAAAAAAAAAATGATACAGTTTACTAATGCACAGTTAACAATCGTTCAAATGCAAGATTTTTTTCTGCATATACATTTTTTATATAACATTTCATCGATGAATAATTGGGTAAATGGCAAATCACTAGACAAAATGCGTGGCAAAGTCCATTTTTGGATACATTTATACATTGTTGTAAATTAGTTATAGCTGCAATATATTTACATAAGCAGTATAAAACATGACAAAATGTAGATAAAAAATAAGAAATCAGCAATCTTCATAATATATAGCCATTTAATGTTTTTGACACTTCGTTTTGAGTTTACATTAGCTCCATTAATTAAATAATAGTTATTTTTTAGCAATGGCTAGTCTTGCAACATCAACGCCCTTTATTCACCTTTTATTACTTCTACTGTACTTAATACATCATTGTCATTGTTTGGATATTGATATGTCATTGTTTGGATATTGATGTGTCGTTAATTGGACATTGATGTGTCATTGATTTGATATTGATGTGTCATTGTTTGGATATTGATGTGTCATTGATTGGATATTGATATGTTATTGATTTGATATTGATATTTCATTGATTGGATGTTGATATGTCATTGATTGGATATTGCTTTGTCATTGTTTTGATATTGATGTGTCATTGATTGGATATTGATGTGTCATTGATTGGAT
>WFKH01011925.1:98296315-98307576 GCA_016163765.1 Magallana hongkongensis | reverse complement strand
ACCCAACCTAACACCTACAGTAAATACAGTACCGATCAGACCCAACCTAACACCAGAGTAAACCCCAACTAAACCCACAGTTTACTTTCGGGGTTTAATTGAGGTTTACTCCGGGTTTACTTTTTGAAAATTTGTGTTCAATTGGGATTTACTTTGGGTCCACTCAGGGTTTACGTTGGATTTACTCGCGGTTTGCTTTTGGGGTCCTCTTTAAACATTGAAATGTGAAACAGATCCTTCTAGCGTCTGTGTCAGGGGTCTACTTCTGATCGGGGTTTACTCTCTGGGTTTTTACTTTGGGTCTACTCTGGGTTAAATTGGGGTTTACTCTGGGTCTGCTCTAGTAAATCCAGGGTAAACCCCGGAAGTAATCCCAGGGACATTTACATATTTACATTGATTGAAGATTGAAGTCCTGAATATTTATCAACTTGATTTCAATTTTGACATTGTTTAGTTGGAAATGAGCCATATTTTCAAATTGTTTACATAAATGTATCTATACCAGAAAATGTTTTTGTTTATAATCATCAAATGATGATTAGTTTTTTTTAAGAAAGATTTTCACCAGGCGTTTTTTCAATTGCATCGAAGTTAGGTTATTCGTAAATTTGGCATATAAGGGTATAAATTTGTATAAATAAAGAATTGGGAAAGAGATGCAATTATGTAGAAGCTTGTTTTACTTTGTTTTCTTTTGTAAAAGAATAAGAAAACAGCATCGCTGAATCTTCTCTCTGTTTTCCTGTTTTCTAAACGGTAAAATCACGACAACATCAATATATCGCAAGAAAGTAAAAAGAAAATGTTTTACAGAACTTGGTTTAAAGTTATAAAAATATTTTTCAATATCGAGGACGCTTTAACATAAAATATTGTCTACAAGTACGTCTGGTTGTTAACGACCATATAAGATAAAGCGAAATAAAGTTTACAATTTTGGCAGAGAATCATAATAGTATGTTTTATGTAAAACGTGTATTTTATTGAAATACAATGAACATGTCAGTCACCATCTTGAAGAAGCATTTTGAGATGTCCCTTAGTGGCATCCCAACTGTCGTTTTATGTGCTAAATAGGTTTCGAGAAAAATTGGCGAAAGATTTATTCTAAGGACCTACCTGATTTGTGAAAGCAAATCGTCTTAAACTATCGCTTAATTGATATTTATAAAACTCAGTCTTGATCTTTAGTTTTAAATTATAAAACTACACAGCAAATTTAAAATCAATAAAGAATAAAAAAAGGAAAATGATGTATGAACGGAATGACGGTAAGAGACCATTGCCAGTACATAAGTGCACATAAAAATCATCTCACTTCAATAAACAAATGAAGTTAATCTGTTCCTTGCACTGTTTATTTGTTTGTGTTGGTTTGAACAGGTTTATTGCAAAATTGCAAAATGGTTAAATTTGAGTTTTTGGTTTCTTATTTTTATATTTTGTAGGTAATGATGTGATTCACGAATTGACCAAAGCAAACAGTAGCTCGTTGTACGTTACACTAACCCTCACAAACGGAACAACCTTGTTTGAACTGTACGAAACGTTCTCAATTTCGAGTGAACTGGACAATTATACGCTATTTATTGGTGGACAGGCCTCTGGCACTCTCGGTATGTTCTACTTAAAATCGAAAGGATTCGATAGTTGACTCGTGTTTGTAGAATGTAAACAAAATATTGAAACACTCTAGCCAGATTATATTTCTATAAACGCTTTTGAATTGAGTTTTCAGTAATAGAATGCAAAGTTCACGTTTAGTCCAATTAAGATATAGGGAACTTGCGATAGTTGATTTACGGGACTACACTTTTCTTTATCAATATTTGGAACAAAATGCCAGTTCTAGCAAAACAATTTAATATTGATAACACTTAATCTGATTATTTACAGACGATGATATTCATTTAAGGTGGAATGCTACATCAAAATTTTATTTTATGGATCGTTAAAGTATCATTCCTGAAACATGATTTCAATGTTCAAAGAAGGATAGAAGGATAAGATAACATCAATTAAAAATATTAAGATAAGAACATTTTGTTGTTGTCTTATTTTTTACTTTTGATTAGTTCATATTTTTTTTCTAATTTTGATTGCAGCTAGCTTTTGTATTTGTATTAATACGCGTGTGAACATATTTCATGATATGGTAAACTTTTTTCGATGAGTCTTCAAAAAACAAAATGATGATGCTTTTACACAAGTGGTTCAATATAGCTGTGAAAAGTAAAGTTGAGAATAGACATTTGATCACAAAATATGTATAATGATATGCCTAATGTTAGGTTTGTATTTATATTTGAACAAGGTAACCGGATGACTGGAACATTAGTTTCAGGCACTGATTTGAATGGAATGATGTTCTCCACACTAGACAGAGACAATGACCTATGTTACGTTAGTTGTGCCTCTGAATACAAAGGGGGATGGTGGTTTAACTGCTGTTGTTATGCTTACCTGAATGGGCTCTACAATATGTCTGGTTGGTATTATCCTTGGTACCCTACAATTAATACAGCAACGATAATCCAGAAAACATCAATGATGATAAGGCGGACATAGATGACAAGCAATTATCTTGGAGAGTACAGCAATAAAATTCCTCAAAACAACGCAAATAGATTTGGCAAAATAGACTTATATGGCGATAGTCAGGGATTAAAGGGAAATAAAGCATATTTATGAACTCATGTCAGCTTTCACAAGGGTTTACTCTTGAAGGAACTGTAATTATGATATTTCGAATTAAAATTGAAGGTCATTTTTTTGCAATACGAGTTATTGTTTGATGAATTACAAGTTTTCTTCTTTTCTTTGTAAAAATGTGCCTGTTTTTTTAAGTTGACAAGGAGTTCATGAAACATTGAAAAGTATTAATTTAAAACTCATATTGAACCGGGTTGACTTCAACAAGAATGGTACCAACATTTTATTTGATTAGTAATAGAAACATTTTTTATGTATAATACAATCAGCAATTAAAAAAAATGAATTTTTTTTATGATACACAAAACATCAACATACTTGTATTATTGGAATAAGAACATCTACGGTTTTTCAGAAAACATGAAACTGTTTTTTAGTTTAGTTTAAGTTGTATAAAAATAAAGCTTGTACTTACTCAAGTTTATTTGATGGTGTTTTTGATTGAAATACGTCCTATTCTGATTGTTATATGTCGTAGAACAGTTTACTATTTTTATTCTGCTTTTTTGTCATACTTTCGCAGTGTTAAAGCCCAAATTCTTTTTATGTTGCAAACTCATTATATAGTTATTCATACTAAACGACTATTAAACAAAAACTTTTTATTAATTTTATTTTTATTAATATTAATTTTGTATTACCGTGTATTGTTAAGAAATAAATTAAGAAACATATAATAAAGTGTACCTTGTCTTTAAAATTTACAGTGTTTTAGCTAATTTGAAGAGTCAATTAGATACCGTCTCCTGTTATCTTTCCCTTAGAGGGTGCCAAACAGAAATGGAGTCCCCTTCGGAACTAGCTCGCTCATAATCGTATCGATTTTATCGTATCGCACGTAAACAAATCGCTGTCATGCAGGTGTCACTACAGTATTAATTTTTACTATATATTCTTACCAAAATTGCGCAACTTTAGATACAGATTAAAAATTCTAAACGAACTTCTGGGGAAAATCCTCTTGACATCTTTTTAAACAATACTTCATTTACAATCTAGTAGCCAAAAACACCCGTGCATCCAGCAAGGCATGAGACTTTGTTTACGTCGAAGTTACACATGTGCTTGAAAAACAAGCCCGGGCCTTTTCACCCCCCTCCGGAAACAACATGCATCAAAAATTCAAATGACCTCGCATTGTTACAAAACCTGGATAGTCAGACATCTTACACATTGTTTTTCAGCTCATAAAAAAAATCAGCTCCTGTCTCGGGCGGAAACGCCCCTAATTCAAAGGGGAATTTGGGAATTATTTTGCCTCAGCCATGTAAATTTTGACGTGAACCTTCGGTGAAATACTGTTATGACACCTGCAATATAACTCATTTTTTGTTATCGCAAAATTAACATTAATAAATTGATAAATACTCATTGTGTTGTGTGACTAAAAAAAATATGAAGATATCTACTCGTTTCAGAAAGTTATGAGCGATTGTTTAACACCACGGTGTACACGGTGGTCACCAATTTATGAAAATATGATCAAAGTTATACTGTATGCACTTACACGGTGTTTTCATATTCAGTGATTTTTTGGGTTTTAAATTGACAAGTGATGTATGAAAATGTATAAAATGACGCAAATTAATTAATATCGTGTGAATCACAGAAATTATGTCTGCAAAAGTTTCGACGACCCTGCCTCTGGGGGGTGGGGTAGAGAACACGTCATTATTTCATACAATTTATGAAAATGGTGAGAACCGTTGTCCAAAATAGCATGGTCTGGTTCTAATCTAACTTACGTGAGTGATACATCTCAGCTGTTTTCCGCTTTCATATAAATATTTCTCAATTTTAGACATAATTTGCGCATTTCTTACTGTAACACAAGGGCCTAAAGAACCGAATTTATTTGAAATTTACATCCCGTAGAAGATTTTGTTGTTTACGACGATGAATACTACATCGTATTTGATCTGCTGAAAAATTTCTGGACAGTTTACACTTTCCGATCTATTATAAATGGGTCATTGTTTTGAGGCAGTAGAACATTTCGGAGGATCTCTGGGCTAATTTTGTCTGCATCATTAAAAACAAAATAAGCCTGCTGCTGGCTACAAAAGCTCATTGTTTGTCATTTCTCGTCTAAACACACTGATTCAACATCTAAAACACAAGTAAAACAACTTTTAACACAGCAAACCCGTTTTCCTGCAGGTGTCACTACAGTATTAATTTTTACTATATATTCTTACCAAAATTGCGCAACTTTAGATACAGATTAAAAATTCTAAACGAACTTCTGGGGAAAATCCTCTTGACATCTTTTTAAACAATACTTCATTTACAATCTAGTAGCCAAAAACACCCGTGCATCCAGCAAGGCATGAGACTTTGTTTACGTCGAAGTTACACATGTGCTTGAAAATCAAGCCCGGGCCTTTTCACCCCCCTCCGGAAACAACATGCATCAAAAATTCAAATGACCTCGCATTGTTACAAAACCTGGATAGTCAGACATCTTACACATTGTTTTTTAGCTCATAAAAAATCAGCTCCTGTCTCGGGCGGAAACGCCCCTAATTCAAAGGGGAATTCGGGAATTATTTTGCCTCCGTCAGTTCACATGTGAAACATGCCGGAAACTTGTTGCTGCGTACCTAAATGGAGTAATAGTGGAGGTCACGTTTTTCTTTCTGATCAGAATTAGAATTGGGTTTTCCTTGTCCTGTGTTGTCTGCCATGGATGTCTATCTTTTTGTAATTTGTTTTCAGTTTTGACCTCCTTAACCACTAAGCCAATTTCAACAAACAAGAAACAAAATATCCTTTGGCGAGGATTTTCGTATTTTCCAGATAAAGAGCCAGATCACCGTTCAAATAACATAATGAGGAATAAAAAAAAATGAATTAGGTGGTCTATTAAAGAACATCTGTCACAAGAGGAAAAACAGAAGCATCCGTTATGGTGGGTCAACTATATGCAAAAAATATTATCATGGTTTATATATATAAACCGCTAAGTTTCAGAGGAAAGCCACAATTTCGAGGGTTCAATCTTATACAAACAAAACGTGTTGATGATTATAGAGTGATTTAAATTTAAGGTATCCGATCCATAATAGCCCCAGTTTTAATGAATCTGGATGCATAACATATATGTATGGGCTTTATACTCAGTATACTTAGACACAATTTTCATGTTTAAGTATCAGTATTTAGGAGTGGAATGTGTCCTAATAAATGACCTTTTCCTGTTCTTGAAGAGTTGTCCCCCTTTGATTCTAATCTATAAAAATCAATTTTAAAAAAATATACACGGTATAAAATTTATTTTAAATAGTTTTTGTACTCCTAAGGATTAAATTCATCTTTTCACCAAAGCATTTATTGATATTCTGAGCATTTACTTTTTTATTTTAAAAAATGTGCTTGTCCCCATAGACCTTAATGCAATCTTCATTAATTAATTACTGCTTAGTTAATGATATTTTTGAAAATTTCTCTCGGTAAATCTTTTTCTACTCTAAAAAGCTTTGAATTAATATCAGAGTATTTAATACATGATGGATATTCAGGGTTAGAAAAATTAGGTCTTAATATGGGTCGGTTATCTTAAATCAGTATGGAAGCAAGCTAGATTAAAGGTGAATACATTTTGTTTTTTTAATCATGGCATTTATAAGGCATCAGGAAGAATCTTAATGGATGTAAATATAGCATAGAATTAAAAGCTGAGCATCGTGACCCATTGATTGATTTAATAAAGTGAACATTGCAAATAAAGAGTACAAAATGTTCGAACGAGATGAATGAACTCCACCTAAACACTAGTCTGTTATGTTTATCAAATTCCTGGCTGATTTTGTGCTACTTTAGCAGTAATGAAACTAATATGATGTTCTCTGCCATGATATAGCTGAATAAGAAACGCCAGATTAAACGAAGCCATCTTCCCAAGTCAAGAGTTTCTGATCCGCTCCGCTCTACATAAACCCTTGACCGAATGGGCAAAGTCTGACAGGGTTAGAAACATCGCACGCTGGTTGGTGTCGTAAAAGTTTGCATGATCCAATAAGAAACGTTGTTTCAAGAATGATGTTAATTGTGTATTGATCAATGTTGAGCCGTTGTCAAATGAGTTTGAGATGGACTAGTTAGTAATTGACTCTCTGCTATCGGTTTTTAATCCCATGAACCTATCTTACTACAAATTCGTTAACTATAAATAACTAGTTCATGGGAGCAGACATATGGCTACAGATTTTCTGTTTGATACGTCTTTTTGATTGGTCAGAACAAGCGGTCACAAAAGTTTAAAAATTACTCTCACTATTCTTCCTGGTGCAAGCAAATAGCTAACCACGCACAACAAAAGTCACACGGTTTCATATTTTATTGTGTGGAAAACATTGCCGTCTTTCAAAAGATTAGTAAAAACTACAACAAATAGAAATAACAATTTACAAAATAGGAAAATGCAGAACCACTACTTTATACCTTAGAAAAAATATGTACATAATATGTAAATTACTTTAAAGACCATAATGGTGTGCCATACTTTTGAGAAAGGTTTAACTGTATAATTAATTTCCATCTGTAATCAGCCTCTTCAAAAATACGATTCAATACTGGCAAAATAAACAATTAATAATATTTAAAAATACTGGTTTGAGGCTCTAATCAAAAGGATGGAAAAGGATTGACAAATGTGTGAACGCACTGGTCAGTAAGGCTGACAGAAAATGAGTTCTTGACCAGAACTAAATAGTTATTATCGTTTTACTGACAGTGTGACAGTTTGTTTGTCGGGGTGTGCTAAAATTTTGTATGCTGATCATCATATTACTCATCGATTGGCTGTTCGATTTCATTGATGGAAGGCTAATTTGCATATCAAACACAGAACCCAGGAACGCACTGACTTGTCTGAAGACAAACTGAGATGCAAGTGGTTTTATATGTGTAAAAACTTCCTCTTTCATACCAGATAGACTTATCCGATGTATTGCAGCTCCAGTCTCTTAATGAAGTCCCATCACGATGTCGGAAACCGTTGATCGATCCATGAACATTCCACACACGCAGCGATCGCTCTAACCACAAGTCCAGTTCGGAAAACAGAAACGACCATTTCTTTAATTTTTTTTAACTTTATCACTCTTTCATACCTTATTAGTATTGTAAGAGAAATGGAGGAACTACAAAGCTAGAAATCTACCAACTATCTTACTTTATGTGACTTGAAATGGACTTGTCAAATAATCTTAAGTATAAATATTTAATATTGATATGAAGTGCTTGTACACTATTAATTCTGTCCCTATTCCAACCTTATCTAAAAGGCGTCTAATGTCCATCCGTCGGGAGCAGTCTGTCAAAACACTGTTTTATACATTTATGACTTATACTAAAACTTGATATCTTTAATCATAAACTAACGCCATTAAAATTAAATAATATTTTTTAAAAAAAATAAGATAGTCAATTTAAAAAATAGATTTATGTATATTAAAGCTGTACACCGCTCGTAAATAGGCTTGTCCGCCATATTCCTCTTTCACTACCGTTATCCCGTCTTCGCTAGCCAAGAGATTTCGGTCCACTCCGCTCCCCATAAACTCTTGGCAGATTTCATTACAAAAACTCGGTGAGTGACAAGCTCCGTTTTATGATTGGCTGCAGCTGCGAGTAGCCGATCCAATCGCAGTGTATAAAATGGCGCTTGTAAATAAACTTTAAAAGAAAAACACGTGTGATTTTGTGTGAAACATTCGGTGTTTTTAACAAGTTGAGGGACAAGTGCTCGAGTACAGTGCCTCCCCAACGATGGTATAACCAGATCACTTTAAAAAAAAATTATTTTACTGCATGGAATGAACAGAGATTTACTAACTTGTCAAGGCTAGTGTGATAGTATGGGAAGTAAACATGGCAAATGTAGAAGTTGCCTGTCCCGTTAGTTTATACATGTACGTCCCTGCTTATGGTTATTGCGTTTTAAGGTTCAATGAGCTGTATTTTATTTAATTTCTTTTGTCCGCAATATTCACGACGACGATACCTGGTTTTATGGCATGAATGCTTTCATATATCGGCGACTTTTTCACTTCATGTACAGATTCCTACAAACACTATAAATAAAACATTCCTTGCTTTCTCTAGGTTATATCTTCATTCCTATTTAATAACATCGTTTATTATGTTCCAATTCTCGCTTGTCAACATGTTTTTAAGTTGTATTTATGCCGTATCATGTATATTACCCGTTGTTTCATTCAATTAAAATGTAAATATACCATGTATACTGGGGGCGCAACTCAAGTTGCTCGCTATATAGCGCCACCGCATCTCCGAGTTTTCGTAATGAGATCTGCCAAGGGTTAATGGGGAACGGAGTGGACCGAAAACCTTTGGCTAGAGAAAATGCCGTTATCCCTATAACCCCTATATAAGCCGCATACCTCTTAAAGCTGACATGAATTCATAAAAGCATTTGGTCGCCATATTAGTTTCGATCGCAATTCAACTGTCACTGGGGTATATATACCGACCGAGAAAGTTACAAACGGTTGCTTTTTGATCGAGGCATTCAGGTTGCACGGACTTCTAAATGATACGCAATGTAAAAATGAATAAAGGAAACTACAATCAATAAAAAATAAAAGATGGTTCATTCTTAGAATTTCCAATGGATCCTCTTGCACAGACAGTGCTGTGTTGTTTTACTTCGCATGCACATCAAACACGTGTTTCGTTCATACAGAGTGCATAACGTCTGCATCTTATTGTAGACCACGGTCGCACTATATCCAACACAGTAGATAAGTGATGGTAATTCCAAGAATGTATAAACAACGTAATATCGCTTTTATCAATTTCTAAAAAACACTCCCTTTTCTAAAGTCCCTGCTGTCACTGCACAGTCTGCTACAGTGTGTGGTTTGCGCATGTGCGATATTATAACAGTACAACACAGGAGAACGTTCTACAATGATCGAGGACTACCTGGATTTCAGTATATGTTTTGTTTCTTCTTTCATTGCATATTCCTTACCAGTGCAGGTGGTTGTCATATTATTTTTGTTCAAGGCGCGTTCAAATCTTTCCGTCCAATATAAAGCGTTAGGGTGATTGAAATACCTAAATGCGGGAGGGCATGAATAGTGCTCTCGGCCTTATATAGGGGGTGTGTAGCGATGAGCAGAACAATAGAAATCGACAACTAATATGGCGGTAGTCGGAGAGAAAAGGGAAATAATGTGGTTTTATGAATTAATGTCAGCTTTAACAGTTTGAAGAATTTCGCTGTAGAAGTCTCACCTGTGTGGACGTACATCTTGCTATGCGAGTCGATCGTTCGCAATGATATTATCAAATTTTACGCCCTTTTTCAAGCTTGGAGAATACTAACATCAAATGAACAGCTCAATGTATTATTTACAAACAGAATATGCACATAAAATAAGAAATAAATGCATTAAATCTAAAGACCACGTAAGGAATACTACACGTCGTCCATGAGTTTCAAGTGTGCAATCGGGGGTAACGAAGAACTATGACTTTATTTATAAGATTTAAATTGCATTTTGCATGCTATTAAAAGAACAATTCAAAAAATTCTTAATCCAAAACAGCCTGGTAATGCACCTTGAATTGTTGGGCATTAACAGGTTTAAAAGCAAATAAAGAGGAAATAATACATGTATATCAAGGAAAAATATCTAAAACTGAGGAACGTCGCGTGTGTCCTTAATTAACATGTATGGAATTATTAATACTTTGAATCAATGGATGTGTATTTCATACGTTTGCTTTAAAAACGTGACATTATGTCAAATGTATTTAACTGTACTATGATACATAGTACTATAAAAGAAGTGGATAGTTTTTGTAAAAGACGACAACTATGTACCTCGGTCAAAATCTAACAGGTTTTTCCCATAAAAATTTGAATATCAAAAGCTTTAAAACTAAAATATTTTTCTAACATTATATTCTTTAATTTCCTACAGGATAATTTCAGCTCATATATCCAGGAAGAACCATTTTGTTAATATATGTAAGATCCATTGTATTACATAGTGTATAATTTTCTTTGTTCTCTTCATAAAACATTGTTATCATCAGGTAAATTGAAATGCTTTACGTCTTTTAAATTAATGCTTTAATCGAGTATCTACAGAGAGAGGACATATAAACATTACAGTTGCTGGATTAAATACAATTAATAAATACTTTATATCGGTCTGTTTTCATTAATACATCATAATCATAGAATATCTATAATCTGTATAGATAGAATGATAACGTGATTCCATCATCTTAAATAGATTTACCTGTCATTTACTAGTATATTTAACTAAATAACCAAAGATATAGGTAATGTGTCGTTCAATCAACCGTCGATCTTTCATCTTATTTAAGGCAAATAACACAATGGTCAGCGAGTACTTTCATTACATAAACCGATGACTATAAAACAATCATCTGACATACCTGTATGGTATATAGCATTAAAGGGAAAGGTCAGGTATAACACATCTCTAGTGAAATAGATAAACAAAAGTTTGTTTAAAACATCCACCATATACTTTATCTCA
>WFKH01011925.1:98252026-98282772 GCA_016163765.1 Magallana hongkongensis | reverse complement strand
ACCAAAACTGGGGCCCCAGGCGGGGTTCAAAGTTTAACATATAAATACGTAGAAAAAATGTTTTAAAATCTTCTTCTCAAGAACCACTGCACCAGAAATGACAATATTTACACAAAAGCTTGAATATATAGTGAAGATTATAAATTGTAAGAATCGTGACCCCCGGACCAAAACTGGGGCCCCAGGCGGGGTTCAAAGTTTTACATATATAGGAAAATGTTTAAAAATCTTCTTCTCAGGAACTACAATGCAACAGTTTGGGATATTACTATGCATACATCCTTGGCTATTGTTGATTCTAAATTGTTAAAATTGTGACCCCCATACTAATACTGGGGCAACAAGAGCGGTTCAAAGTTTAACATAGAAATATATAGGAAACATGTTTAAAAATCTTCTTCTCGAGAACTACAATGTTACAGTTTGTGAGATTACTATGCAAGGATCCTCAAATAGTGAAAATTCTAAATTGTAAAAGCCATCACCCCGGACCAACACTGGGGCCCAGAAGGGGTTCAAAGTTTAACATAGAAGTATATAGGGAAAAGTGTTTAAAAATCTTCGATCTCTTCTCAAGAACTACAATGCAAAAGTTTGTGGGATTACTATGCAAGCATCCTCAAATTGTCAAGATTCTAATTTGTGGAAGCTGGTACCCCCAGACTAATACTGGGGACCCAGAAGGGGTTCAAAGTTAACATAAAAATATATAGGGAACATATTTGAAAATCTTCTTTTCAAGAACTACAGTGCAACAGTTTGTGTGATTACTATGCAAGCATCCGTAGCTATTGTAGATTCTAAATTGGTAAAATCTAATACTGGGGCCCCAAGAGGGGTTCAAAGTTTAACATAGAAGTAAATAGGGAAAATGTTTAAAAATCTTCTTCTCGAGAACTGCAATACTACAATTTGTGAGATTAATATGCATGCAATCTTGGAAAATGTAGATTCAATATTTTAAAAATAGTGACCATAGGGAACATATTTGAAAATCTTCTTTTCAAGAACTACAGTGCAACAGTTTGTGTGATTACTATGCAAGCATCCGTGGCTATTGTAGATTCTAAATTGGTAAAATCTAATACTGGTGACCCAAGATGGATTCAAATTTTAACGTAGAAGTATATATGGAAAATGTATAAAAATCTTCTTTTCGAGAACTACAATGCTTTAATTTGTCAGATTACTGTGTAAGCATCCTTAAATAGTGTAGATTCTAAATTATAAAAGCCGTGCCCCTGGATCTAATACTGGGGCCCCAGAAGGGGTTCAAAGTTTAACAAAGAAATATATATAGAAAATGTTTAAAAATTTTCTTCTCAAGAATTACAATCCTACAGTTTGTGAGATTACTATGCAAGCATCCTCAAATAGTGTAGATTTTAAATTGTTAAAGCCAACCATAAACCCTGGACCAATACTGCGGCCCCAGAAAGGGTTTCAAAGTTTAAAATAGAAATAGCATATGATACCAAATTGAATGTTACAAGGAACTGTTGTTCAGGTGAGCGATGTGGCCCATGGGCCTCTTGTTTTAAAACTAAGTTCAGAATATTAGGGCCATTATCAAATAAAATGACTTTAATTTAAAAAAACTTTAAACTGTAAAGTCACCTTCCACATAAACTTTCAAGACCTTGAATGAAGGTGTATACAGTATGTTCTGTGTACCAGGTATATGTATGGGATCTTTCATGATTTGTGCTTGGGGTTTGAGTTGCGTCTGCTTTGGTAGTATACCTCATGCCAGCTTTTGTAATGAAGGTTAATAATTAATGCATTCCATTTCATGACACATGCATCATTCAATTATGAAATATCATAAATGTTTTCATGGTAATTATCTTTCAAAATAACCAGCATATCATGAAGGTGAATATTTCTGCATGTTATTATCAACGTTATCTCTGGAGGGAACAGGATATATGGGTATATTTGGATATGATCCCCCTGCTAAAATATTTCTTTTTAAGAAATGATATGTTTATTTCAATTTTAATGGTGATAATTTCTCAGTAAACACAGTTAAAGTGAAAATGCATGTGATGAATTCATACTTCAGACTTTTCAGAGGTAAAAAATTAGATTGATTATGAATCCAAAGTGTTCAATCCTAGCACTTTGCCATAAGCATATTTAATGGACTATTTAGTATCTTATCGATGTTCCGGTATGTTTAGTGTAATTACGATGTTTGCAGCATTGGTGATTCAAATTACCCATCACGCTACTGAAATTTTGAAGAAGTTTTTTTCAAATACCTAATGTAGAATTATATCATCATGATCATGCAGAAATATCTTAGATTCTGTTATCTTGATAACACGACTAACACTTTGTATCTCTGATATCAATATCCTATTAGTCATATTGTTATTTCTGTGTTACAGGTTAATCTAAATTGATAAATCATTTTAATTGCAAGTAATATAATGATACAGAAAGTTTGACTACCTCACATAGAATTGTTTCACTAACATAAAGGTGTTGCTTTGATATCAGAAATGTTTATTATAGACATGCTGTATTTTATCATTGGCACAAACAGTTTTGCTGATTAGATATCTGGATGTATTATTTTTGTACAACATCCTTTTAACTCATTAAAAAGCTGAGTAATAGAGCTGAGGATTGTACAAAAATTTTCCTTTATTCTGTCTTCATTTTGTAGCGATAACGGAGGAAGGGTTTTACGAGTCGTCACGGCGACAGGATCAGCAGCAGGAAGTGATGGATGTCTCGGACCAGTCACCTGACCTGCGACACTACCTGAGTCCGAGAGGAGACGGGGAATCAGCGACCAAACAGCTTGCCGCCTCCACCATCTCGGCCCCCGAGGTCTCACTGGTCCCCTCACCTGGCCTCATCACCAAGGTAAAAGGAATTCCATCTTTATTCGTTAAGCACCAATTTTCATGGATTTCATATAACTTTTGTACACTGTATAATGATGTCAGGGTATATTTGGGTAGTTAGAGTAATCTTTCATTCCAGGGTATATTTGGGTAGTTAGAGTAATCTTTAATTTCAGAGTATATTTGGGTAGTTAGAGTAATCTTTAATTTGATATAAAATGGAAAAAAATGTTTTGTTATTGTTATGTTAGTACATGTGTTCTGATCATGAGATAAGATAAAGATAAGTATTTGAACACTTTTTGAGTGTTCATCTTTCTGAAAGGTTATCCAAAAAATTTAATAGTGTATTCAGGGTCCATATAAGGTGTAGCATTTAAAAGGGTAATTTTTTCCTTGATGACCTAAAGTAAAAACCATTTTCTTGATACAAGTCACTATCGAAAATATTTTTATATGTGAGTTTTACTCTTTTCAGAGACCCAAGTCATTGGAGGACAACTTGAATGATTCAGACGAGCAGCTTCAGCCGCGCCCTAGCCTTAGTCGATTCAATTCTGTGAAACGTAAACAGTTGGAGAGACTTCGCCAGCGATCCGACTGGTTCTTAGGACCAAATATGAACAACCAGGGGGCGCCAGCATTATCACCCGATCAAATATCTCACTCTAGTTCCAAGGCCTCTTACAACACCGATAAACTTCACCAAAAACTGTCGGGGAATTCGGTGACGAAGGCATCCTCGGAGGGCACAGCCCTCGACCTTGTGTCCTCGGACGTGGACAGCGTGTTCTCAGACCGCAGTGAGTCTCCGGCCTCTGAACCCCTCCCCACACCGAGCGTGAGCATATCTCGAGACATTATCCACAGTGACACCATCACGGACGTCTCCATGGCAGCGGGCGACATCACGATGGAGGAGGTGATGGGGAGGAAGGACAGCGATGGGGAGATGTGTGGGTCCGAGTACTGCTTCTTTGTCGTGGAGCATAATTATGGTGACAAGGGATCCTAGCAGAGCGTGGCTTTATTCTAACAAGCAGCTGAATCCATGTCATGATTTACATTGCAATATTTGTTGTTCAATTTTTCTCTTTTTTTCTTTTAATCGGAGCACTTATTACGTGTAGTTTTACGATTTAAAGAGAACATGTTGTGAGAGGGAGTTGTGTTCGGTGTTTACTGTTCCGTTGGTCTTCTTGTTGTGACTTTGATCAATTTCCATTTTTGAGAAAAAAAAACCCTTGCTTTTTTAAAGGGTTTATCTTGTGTGAGTTTGAAATGTTTTTACCTTGAATTCACAAAAAAAGTGCTCCAATGCGAGCACATCGTTTTTATGAGGAGGACGTGTTGTGTTCCTCCTCGAGCATGCCCAGTGCTTCTTAGTCTCATTGAGTCAGTTTTTGTCTATTTTTTATTTTTGAATTTTGAGAGCAATTTGACTGAGTGACCTACAAGTGCTTCACTTCTGCTAAGTCACAATTCCAGTTTGTTTTCCTCCTTCTATTTGACTGGGTTGTCCTCGTCTTCTTCTAGATTATACACAGATTATACACAGCCTTCAGAACATCCCACTTTACATCTTTTCCAAAACTACATGTTCATCAATTCAAATTTGGGCTGAATTCATAAATATGGTGACTTTAATAGGCAAGAAAACACTACACTTAGTGAATATTATTACATTGTAGGAATTCATTGTTTTTACACCTCCTAATTCAGTTAACTCAATTAATGAAATTGACATGCATATATTTATATATATATATTTATATACTAAAATGTGCAATAATCCATTTATCATTTCCAGTGTACGTCCAAATTCCTCGGTCTACAGTGAAGACTGATACATATTGATACTGAGAAGTCACATATGAAAATTTTAATCATTGAATCAAAGGTATATGTCATTGACATTGCTGACCTAAGGCCAAAAAAAATAATGTATTTGTTCTCAGGCACCACTGTATCAGGTCTAAAGCTGCCGGATTGATTAAATTTATTGCCATATTGAAAAGGGGAATTACTCAATTTTTATTAAATATAAAAATTGAGTTATTCCCCTCTGCATATCTTGACAAACCTTCCTCCTTATATTTTGAACTATTTCACCTGAGAACCAATACATTAATTTTTTTAGCCTAATGAACACACATTTCCAGTGGAAGCTATGTATGTAACTATTGACCATGTTAACCCCCAATATCCGTCCCTCAACAATAAGACCCCCACCCCCCACCCAAACTGTCACACCAGTCTGCCTCCACCCGTCATTACATGGCCTGTCTTCAATAGACCCCAATCTTTGTGCCTAGATAAAAACATATATTATCTTTTCTTTCTTAATGTTCTTCATCTAAAATTGTCGTCATTTTTCCTTTATGATATAGAACCAAAAGCTTTTCACCACTTATTCAGACAGCTTATGAAATACACGATGTAGTTGATTGTTTAAGTTATTTTGTTATTTTTAATCCTGTTAATTCCTGCTTATTTTCATGAGAGGTTCTTGTTTGGTTTACAAACTATACAGACTTTTTACAGTAAATATCAGGATGAATTTTATTGGTTTCACTGACCAATTTTTATTTTCACAAATGAAAATTGATTGAAATGTTTCATAATGGCCAGCCATGCTTCAGAACAAATAATTCAGGGATGATGAACCAAAGCAAGCCATCTTTTATTTTCATTTTTTGTTTCATTTCTTTAATTGACAGCTACTGAAATTATTGATATGATTGTATTGATAGTCTCTTAAGACAAATATTCTGCTAGTCCCTATAAGATGTCTCAAACTAATTTTATTTGAGTTTATTAATTTTGTTTTGTTTGCAATATATTTTTTATGTTCTCTCATACCATTGATGTATTCTGATTTTCAGTCTTGTCTTATATATCTGTACATTGCTTCTAAACTTATAAATGGGAATGTAAGATGCTTTTTATTAATAAAAACTTTGTCAACAGGTAATTTTTCTATTTTTTAAGTGGTCCGAAATCTTTGCGTTTTTCATAAAATATGCATTATATGGGTACAAGACATTAAGAAGTAGCCACAGTAGTTGCTGGACTTTCCAAGTCAGGAAAAAAGAGAATTTGAACAAGAGGCCTGGGGGCCACATCACTCACCTGAGTAACAATGGTCATGACTAATCAGCAAGCAGCAGCATTTTCAATCAATGACAAAATAGTAACAGATCTAAAATCTCATTATGCTTTGATGATATTGTGGGAGGAAGCTGATGATATTGTGGGAGGAAAGCAAGTGGTTAGTGATTAGTTTCCACATGAACTAAAAAAAATCTCATCATCGGAACACAAGTGTCATTTTTGCATCATTCAAAATACTTTTGATTTTAATCGACATCGAACTACCAGTTTCAATTTTTTAAACCCGTGAGAAAAACCTCAAATTTGGGTTTTGAGTCGTTAATTGGACGTGCCAGATCATGACAGAACACGCAAAATGTTATGACATATAAGAACGAGATTCTTGAAAACCAGATGGGAAGAATATCCACGCTGAACGCTCCCTGACGGTAAATATCCCCATGCTAAACCTGCAGCAACAGTAGATATCACCAACAATATTTTCCTTTTCAAATGCCACGCTGAAACGAAATCTAGCCAAACAGAAAGTGGATCGTGTCATGCCGTATGAGAGCTCTAATTGGTACTTTCCAAACGAACGATATGGTTTTGTCCAGCTTTTGTAGCACCTTTGGTCATGACTTTAACCTTAATAAGATCACATCGAGAGCCTCCGTCTTAAGTTACGTTCTTCCATTCCCACCTTCAAATCTTCCCACAAAACCCAGCTTGCGAAAAAAAATACTTTTTACTTTTGCGATATAGAATAATTCAAGAAAAAAATTGATTGCCACAAAAAGACCGTTCATAAAGATGGTTTTGTTGCTGCCTCCGGTCAAAGAGAAACATGGATTTATAAAAGAGGTCCCTGATTCAAAACCACACTCATTTCCCCATTTACCATAGTTATGCAAAAGAAGAAAGGCATACATCCGATTAAAATCTCACTTACCCATTTTTAGTTGCTTTTTAACCTTTATCATTTGTCGAAATAAAAAAAAGTAATCTTTAAAAAAAAAGCTGTGCTGACGAATGCATTCTTTAAAATTTTCAGGTTTTTCACAACTTCTAAAAGAAGGGTAACATTCATCTCTCTTCCTCTTAGGAGCAAAGTAACAATGATGAAGAATACTCTGCTCTTCTCTCGTCAGCATGAAATAGAAGGCCTGACGATGACTGACGTAGCTGGTATGATTGATGTTGCGACCAGTTCGAAGATGTTAGGTTCTGTGTCGGCGATGGTGGTTTGTCTCCTCACCACTACCGTGTTTACTGTTAGTGCTCTTCTCCTACTAAACCTGCTAAACGTTGCGTTGTCTCTGCTTTCCATGGCATAAGATTCTCGACGATAACGTTGTACTTTACATAATTACTAGTATTCAAAATGTTATGGTTATAGTTCTTGTTGTAACGTTGGACATTTTCTACAGAATTTATTCCATTTTTTTATATTTTAAATGTAACTGATCTGTGAGTATCTGTGATATTGATGCTATAGTCGGGTGTTAAAGAAGAGACTGAAATTTCTTTTTCAAATTATTCATCAACATTAACAAAACTATAGATGGAAGAGTAATTTTATTCAAAGTTTTTGCAACTGCAAGTCTGTAGTCATTGTTCTCACTTCTTTTTCTTGTTATGTAAAACATCTGGTACCGGGGCTATAAAAGTTAGACGAGCTCACTTTTTATGTCAAGCTCACATTTCTACTATATACCGGTATTTTACCTTCGTAAAAGTGAGACTAAGATCAAAATTGAGCTGGTCTAACTTATATGGCCCAGGGGCTGGAAGCTGATGCATCATGATGTGGTTAGAGAAATATCTCGTAAATCTTGTGTGAATTGTTGTATCACTGGTTCATATATGATGGTTCCGATCAAGCGATTATATGTTGACTGCATTTGCTGTCAGTTACAACTTGCATTACTGATGTGCTATATGGTATCCTAATATTCTTATCTTCACTTTAACTGTATGTAGCCTTTGTATGGTAACCGAGTTCCTCCTGCACATTCAATCTGTAGGATATCATCAAATGCCTTAATGTCAACAATTTGATAATTTTTTTTTTTTATGATAAGATTTATTAATTAATGGTTGAAACAGTAGATCTTGTATCTAATAGAGCTGGTATCTTTTTCCATCTCGAATGATTTCTGTCTCCTGGTGCTAATGGTGTTCTCACACACTACTGATTGTTTGTAATGGTGGTACCACTAGATATACTGTTGTTCCAGCATAATACCGGTCTCTTTTTTATAAGGTATCCATGAGATAAATTTAAACGAGAATGGTATTTTATCCTCAAACATCCTATAGATGTGTGTCTGTGTTGTTTGTATCGATGACAGGTGATGTCTCCTTTGTGTTTTTCGTTGAATAAACCTTGTTGTTGTTGCTATTGGTTATCGTCACCTGGTGATGAATACATGTTTGCATTTTTCTGCTGTTGTCCATTGTGCCATCCTCTAAATCTATATTTACCTCTTTTGGTTCTGGATTATTGAAGGAGTTGAGGTTGCTGAATAGAAGATACTCTGTGTGATGGTTTTTGTACCATTTCTTCAGTTTCCGTCAGTTCTTCTATGTCAAATTAAGCACTGGCCGAATTACCCGTGTTTTTTTTCAGATGATCTTCTTGGAGCGTGATCTTTTTCAATTTGCCTAAGTGCAATTTTCTTCATTTGTTAAAAGTCTTTGAAAACCGTATATTCCCTTTAGTTCTCTTGCCAGTCTTGTCCACAACAATGTAACATTGAACTGACTACTATATATCTAACAATTTATTTTACTATTACACCTTTTTCAGCTTCTCGTAAAATCGTCCTTTAAAAGATTTGTTTCCCCTGACATCTCGGTAAAATTGATAATACTGAGTATTGCTTTGATCATTTGGATAAAAGGGCTGATTTGAGACTCAATATATCTATACACTAGTGCACGAGTGAGATAAACCATACTCGCTGCTGTCGAACACTTTGCAGCCTGTCAAAATACTTTGTATGTCAACTATTTTCCATACTGTATGAGATCTCTCATGGTTTGTGGTGGAATATGTTTTGTTTTTAATCCAACTTGGTATGTGTTTTCTATCCCTTAGCAAGTTGAATATATATTATATTCCATCTTAAATCACGAGATGTTGTTTTAACCCTATGCGTTTTAATCCCGTCTTTTTGGTGGATGATATTCGTCTTTACATCGGGCCAAATTGTTCTTACCGTCAGCATAGCAAAGAATTGACACCAAAATTAGCGACAACGCGATAAGTATCTAACCCTTTTATAGCATGAAATATTGTTAACCTGAGGTTAACAATAATTCGTGGTTTGAGAAGGCTAGTTATCTTAGTCATTTTTAGACGATATCAATCTCAATGAGACGGTGAAATCTGTATTAAGATATAGAAAAAGATTACAATTTCTAAGTTTTAATATTTCTAATTCTTCTTTATTGGGTAATGGTTTAAGGTTAAACATATTTTAATTTTTTAAGGTCAGACGACACGTTCCTCAATTTTATAACTTTTTCAAGGAATTTGTTATTGATTTATTACTACTTTGACAAGCTTTCTTGCCAAAAATTAGGGTACCTTTCCAGGCATTTGTGCAAGATACTAGAGTATGCAATTTCATACATAATCTTATTGAAAATACACTTGAATTGCTGATATAAAAACGTTTGGCATATCTATATATATTTTTAAAATTTTAATCATTTTAAAATGATAATAAACAAAAATAATTTCATTTGGTATATTAACAGACCGTTGAAAATTTGAAAAATAATCTTCATTTCTAAGGAACGTGTCGTCTGACCTTAAGGTAGATTAACCCGTAACAGAAGCAGCTACAACAATTACCTACACGGTTTACACCCACTAATTGAACGTAATGAATAGCAGAACAAAAGGAAAAAGTGAAGGACAGACCTTCGACAAACTTTCTTTTTTATTTCGCATCATTTCATCAACTGTTAATCATCATTTTGTGTCATTTGTGTTTACATTGATCTTAATAAATCATCTTTATCTTCTTTCTTATTCAATTTATTAAATATTTTAATCCAATGAAATATATATATATATATATATATATATATATATATATATATATATATATAACTATGCATGGAATTTCACAGAATATCCGGGTTACACCAGTGATGCAGAACTCGTTACTTGCATAACTATTAGGCAACAACAACAAGAAAGCTTATCATTCAAAAAAAGAAAAGATCTTTAATAATACAAAAAAATAATGTACAAAATCTTTTTTTCATTGATTATTCATTTCAATTTAACCGTTATTTTATGCACAAAAGGGCTATATATACACACATTTATGTATAATACTTAGTATATCTAATTATCAATTTTACAGTCAAACAATTTCGACACATCTCCTGCAAATTCAGCAACAAAGAGCTTGTCCTTGGTGTCCATGCATAAGCCCCACGGATTGAGAATGTAATAGTTATCGATGTATTGTAGAAATCTTCCGTGCTGGTCGAGTATGTGGATACTCTGGTTGTAATTGTCAGAAGTAAGTATTTTACATTGGCTGTTTGTAGTGATACCCACTGGGATAAATGGTCTTTTGTTTTTGACAAGAGGACCTAGGTATCTATATCGTAGGTTTCCGGCCTGACCAACCCCTACTATGGAACCCGCTTCTTTTTCTGCCACGCATATATCTAGATTCCTGTTTTCACATACGTATTTGGTGTTATTGTTGTAGCCAGCTGAATAAAGAGGTTGTCCATTTCCATCAAACTGAATGCTTTGTTTCGCTATGGCTGTCGTACTAAAGTAGCGCACAACGTTTGCTTGTTCGTCATCATCTTCAGTCTTCAGAGCCACTAAGAGGTCACCAGAGGAGGTACTACAGACGCTTAGTGGTGTCCATTCAATTAGACTGATGACCGTCTTGATCTGTTTATTTTTCACTATGTTCACACTTTTATCATTGTAATCAGTATAAACTAGATCTCCACCACGTGTTCCTGTTATATCCTGTAATACATTCCCTGATTTTGTATTAACTGACTTCAAAAGTTTTCCTTCGAGGTTGTAGAGTTTCATAGCCTTATCCTGCCCACAAGTCCATACTTCTTGATCGTTCAGACAAACCACGCACCTAAGACCTCAGCTGTTATCATATTTTTTGTTGTGTTTTTTTTTTTTCGAAAAATGTACTTTCCTTTTTTCTATTGTGCCTTTTTCGCAAATATTCTCTTCGTGTATTATCAATAGAGGGGATAAAGAACCGAATTGTTGATTGAGTTGTTTGCTAAAATTGATTTCCTCGTAGGTAATTCTCTGAATTCATCATTTCTAGATTTGTATTCGAAGAGGGAGTGGACGTCACAAGAAATCTGTAATTTCTTCAACTCCTAAATTAATCAGTTCAGAACATCCCCCACTTCAACAAGTGATTATACATTGGCGACCCACACTCATCACGTTTTCTGTTAATAAAATTATCAAATATTGTTTAAACACCAACTAACCTTCCAATTTTCTACGACCAAACAGATGTCTATTCTGCAACTTTCACGCAAACAAGTGACAACTGCATGACATGTATGATATGTATTGCTTTCCAGACACCAGATGTCTATGCAATAGTATGCATAGGTAAAAAAAAAAAGACTTTTGTCAAAAATGAAGCTTTCAATTTCAAACGATTATGATCATCTCATTAGTTCTTTTAAAGTTAACTTTTTAGAATAAATGATAACCATATATAGTTTCGGTACATGCTGTACATTTTCACTGTAAACAACCCCTAACGCAGGCGAAGGGGTCGCCAAAATGAATGGGGTTCGCCTCCAACGTATGGAAAAGATGATTGCCTCCGCTTCGTACAGGACAAAAATGTCACGGCTTTTGCGGGAATTTATAGCAAGTATTTTCAAAAATATATACCACACAGAAGTTAAATAGTTAAACATTGGTTCGAGTGTTTTATGCGTCTTGCTGTCTCAAACCCTTAGAAACTATTTGACATATTTTAAATTCATTAAAAGAAGCAAAAAACAAAAACAAAACCAACAGCTTTCCAGAATCACGAAAATCCGCGGGGGTGGGGGTGGGGGATAATGTATCCTAACCCGCGGGGGTGGGGGTGGGGGATAATGTATTATGCCTATAACTTCATTTTCACTGTTCATTCCTTATCTTCACTTCAATATTTTACTTGGACTCAACAGTGTGGGGGTAGCTCCATGATAATTCACTTTTTTTTATATATGCACCCCCCCCCCTCGCGCGCGATGCTACGTGCCTGAAACTATGCATGATTTGCAAAATATATGACGTGCTTTGAGTTACAGACAGTTTAAACAGTAAAAAAAAAATGAAAAACGTCGTAAGTGGAATAATTGAATCTTCACAACTCTGAGGAGAAAAATTATTAATTAGTGCACTTTCTGTTCAGAATGTAAGGTTACATAGAAGGAGTCATTTTTCGGAAAACAGAACGCACGGGGAGTATGAAAGCTGTATGTGTAATTTTATTTTAAACTTTTCTCATAAAGCAATCTTTTTTAATGTTAAACGAATTTCGTCAACAGTAACTAGAAAATAATGCAAAAATATGTCTTAATCGGTAGTCTTATAAACGACTGCTAAACAAAGACAACACATTTTTTATTATGAGATGAGATTCAACTTAATGAATGAAGTATTTAGCTATATTTTGTAAACAAAGTACTAGAAACATTTCGTATGCTTTATAATACGTATTTTGATGTCAAAATTAATTGTCTTACAATCCATTTATACGACTGAATATATAAATGAAATTGACTTGCACTTATTTTGAAATATAATTTTACTTAGCTTATTGATCGAAGCTACGCGTACAGATGTTAAACTGCAAATCACAGCTACCCGTACACACCTGTAAGAGCAACGCGTACTGTATACACTATCGAGACATGATCAGAAAAGCTTCAAATGTGAGGACATTATTTCTCTTTTCATACAATAAACTTTTTCGTCTGAAAGTTAACATATAAGGAAGATATTTATTAAAAATGAGAAATGCGCCTCTGAATATTGTGATTCAAATTCTTTCTTGAGTTGTGTACTGTTTTTATCTAATAAAAAAGTTTGCCAAAAGAAATTTCAAGATGTTAAAAGTGAAATGATGAGTACAGACTAACTCTAGATTACTACCGTAGAAAAATCGATTTTCTGTCTCCCCAGAAATTAACTGTTAACGCTTTTCCCATATATGATCAAAATACTGTACGCAGCGCTACTTGTTCTATTGCTTCGACGAACAGCGCTACCCAAAACTGTACACTTCCGTTCATACACTGTGAATATGCGTAAAAGTTCATTGATTGAAGTATCACTTTCTTGCCATGATTTGTTTACTATAACATGTAAACTGTATGTTTTCAAATAGTTTCGAATACGAAAACATCAAATAATATCAATAGGAGCGTTTCTAAAAAACGCCTTTATTGCTGAATTATCAAAATCCTTCACCGTAATTAAATTTATAATCAAATAACCGCTCTATACAAAACAAAAACGTGATATTCAGTGACGTCACTGTAAAATCAAAAAAGAAATTTGAAGTACTAGAATTACGTATTTTATTTTTGCAAGATATAACTTTTTCTGTAGAAGGAAGGTCATATACATGTATTGACTCAACCATAAATAAACTTGAGAAATGTTGTCTCTAGACACTACTTTGATTTATACAGTCAAATACATGCACAGTACATGACTGCAGAATGAAACCAAAGCAGGTATAATATTGTTGAGAGGACGTAATAAAATTGTATTTCAATGTGTTTAATGCGTTTTAGGGTCATTTTAATCGACCTTTCAACCGTGCAAAATGTTCTAGATTATCCTAATAACATGGAAAAGGAGGTGATAAATTCTAGAAACCAGGTACATAAATAAGGACAAATGAACACATTTATATAAATGTTTGTTATATAAGAGACCAAACGCATAAGGAAATAACATACAGGCCAGAGACACAAAGATAACAACTTCTTAGAAGACATTCCCTATGGACTCTGAGAACAGTGGCCAGGATGTCGTTCGATGCGACATTTGTGAACGTGATTATCCTCGTCCGACTTTGCATTGCGAAATGTGCCTGATGTATTTTTGTGAAGCTTGTGTTGGAAACCATATTTCCGATGCCCCAAAAGAACACCCAGTTGTACCGTTTCGACAGCGACGGACCACCCTTATATATCCTAAGTGTTCCACACATTGTAAACTAACATGTGAACTTCATTGTGAACAGTGTGATACTCCAGTATGTTCTATTTGCGTTACAAAAAATCACAACAAACACCCTCTCCTCAGCTATATAAAAATAGTTGAAAAACAGCGAAAAATATAAAACAAGACTTCGATGAATTGATGTCGGACACTTGTCCTTTATATGAACATATTGCATCAGATCTTAAAACCAAAAAATCTAGCATTGATGGAGAATATGATAAACTGATGACTATTGCCACTCAAGAGGGAGAGGAATTGCACAGACTTATAAACACCATTGTTGACAAAAGGAAAGCCAAACTTCAAGAGTCAAAAGATCAGCATCTGGAGCTAATAGGTAAAGAAGAAGAAAAATTCAAAGACTGTATTTGTGAAATCCAAAAAAGAATTCTTGATTTGAAGAGATTAATGAGATCTTCTGATGTCTTCCAACTGACTAAATACACATCCGAAAACGCTTATTTTAGGCGGATGCCTGCTAAAGTCACTGTGTCAGCTCCAAGTATATCTCCTCAGAAAATTAGCATTAAACAGCTCAATGAACAATTCGGTTCCCTTTTGCCTTTATCGTTGATAACCGAGGAAGACGGTTACACAAAGCAAAACAATGAGGAAATGTACTTTCTCCTCAAATTCATATACACTAAATGCGAAAAACTTCAAAGTGTGGCTTGTTTGAATGATGAAAAAATTTGGACATGTGGTGAATTTGATGTTTTGATACTGTACGATCTCGAGGGAAAGAAAATTAAGAAGGTTCCTACTAAGTCAGGACACATTCCAAACGACATAGCAATGACGAGAAAGGGACATTTAGTTTATGTCGATTACACCGACAGAACTGTTAACAGAGTAAAAAACCACAATATAAAAGAATTAATCGTTTTAAAGGAATGGAGACCACTTAACGTGTGCTGTACTTTTTCTGACGATCTCCTAGTGGTTATGGGTAGTGAAGGTGGCGAGCATGCGAAAGTTGTTCGTTACGTTGGCAACACAGAGAAACAAAGCATTCAATTTGATGGAAATGGGCAACCTCTCTATGGACCTTCCAACATTAAAAGAACTAAATATATATGTGAGAATAAAAACCGAGATGTTTGTGTTGCTGACTCTGCTCTCGGTGCGGTAGTAGTTGTGGATAAAGCTGGAAAAATTCGGTTTAGATATACTGGTCCTACCTCTTCTACAGGGAGATCATTTGAACCAGTCGGCATTACTACTGACAGTCAGTGTCGTATTCTGACAACAGATAACTGCAAACAGTGTATCCACATCGTAGATCAAGACGGACAGTTTCTCCGCAACATCGACAACTGTTATTTTCAGAATCCACGGGGTTTATGTGTGAACACCAAAGACAACCTCTTTGTGGCCGAGTCTGGTGGTAAAGTAAAGAAAATTGGGTTAGTAAAAGACAACTGTGAAATGTGACACTAGATCCTAATAGATCCTTTTGAACTTATTATTTTCTACTTACTTACGAGAGGTCATTGTTTGGATACGGATTTTTTACATTAAATATCAGGGTGAATTTTATTGGTTTCACTGACCAATTTTTATTTTCTCAAATGAAAATTAATTGAAATGTTTCTTATTTGCCAGCCATGCTTCAGAACAAATAATTCAGAGATGATGAACCAAAACAAGCCATCTTTTATTTTAATTTTTTGTTTCCTTTTCTTTAAATGACAGCTACTGATATAATTGAAATTGTTGTAATGATAGTCTCTTAAGATGACTGTTCTGCTAGTCTCTCTAAGATGTCTTAAACTAATTTTATTTAAGTTTATTAATTTTGTTTTGTTTGCAATATATTGTTATGTTCTCTCATACCATTAATGCATTCTGATTATCAATATTGTCTAATAAATCTGTACATTTTTCTAAATGTATAATTAGGAACGTAAGATGCTTTTTATTAATAAAAACTTTGTCAACGGGTATTTTTCTATTTTCTTTTTATGAGGTCCGAAAACTTTACGTTTCTCATAATGTACGGGTACGAGACATTTAGAAATGTATCAGTGTTTGCTTGACGTTTTAAATCGGGGAAATCTCGATAACGTCGACTATGAGTATGGTTGGAAATGTCACCGAAACCCAAAGTGAAAAAAAATCACATTGGATGAAATACATGTAGATTAGAAAGATGGTGTCGCCGTTAAGGGAAGCTAAGTAATAGCACGGTAATTTAAAAGAAATCGCCTACGAATGCCTCACCAAATGGAACTTGTCAAACTACCCCTTTCGAAAACCAAGTGGGGAAAATACTCCTGGGAAACGTTCCCTGATCGTTAATGTATCCCTGTCAAAACTGTAACAACGGTAAATGTCTCTCCCATATCTCCCCCTCCAAAGCCATGCTGAAAAGAATACTAGCCAAACAGAAAGTGAATCGTGTCATGCAGAGTGAGAACTCCAATTGGCACTCTCCGCGCTAACGAAACGGCTTTGTCCAGCTTAAATAGCACATTCGGTCTATAGACCTTAACCTATAACACCACACCAAGAACCTCCGTCATAAGTCAAATTCTTCTTTTTTGTTGTATTTTTGTCCTTAGAGGGCTCTATGATCGCGGGCATTATTAGACTGTATTAATCATGTTACCGCCTTTTATTTACCACGAGGCGACTAAAGAAATATAGACGGCAATCACGTGACGTGTTTTAACTAATGACGTTTTGTCATTCTAGCCCGAGGCAAAACAAAGGTAAAGTTTCTTCGTATAGTAACGGATTTCCCGCTACAAATTCAATCTAATGATATTTTATAAAGTTTTCATATCAACCGTTTTAGACCGTTTTACGTCTTTTTCGTTATACGATTGGTATGGTTGAAACAATAGTTGCGGTGTCTGATAGAGAACGTATCGTTTTATTATTTGAAATAATTTCTGCTTCTGTTGGAAGTTCTAATATTTTTTACGTCACATCCTATAGTTATGTGTCCAAGTTGCTTGCATCGACGACAAATGATTTGTCCTTTGTTTCTTTCATTTCACAGGATGACCCTCTCTGTTTTTGTTGTCATTGTTTTTGGAATTGGTTGTTGTCGGCCATTGATGGACATTTGTTTCCCTTTTATTGTTATTCTATGCCGTTATCCTCTGGATCTAACTGCACCTCTGTTCCGTTATATATCTACTGTATTGTTGAGGAAAAAGGTGAATAGAATAATCTCTGGGTGTTAATTGTACCTTTTCCTTCAGTTTTCTATGTCAAATGAGGTACTGGCCGACTTAGCAGTGTTTGGTGCGGATTATCTTCTTAAGCGTGATCTTATTTGATTTTTCTAGGTTCAATTCATAATTTGTTAAATGTCTTTGATAGTATCATACTTATTGCCACTTATATTCTAAGTTCTTGTTCAAGTTTTGTCAACACCATAAAATGTAACCTGGAATTGACTTCTGTATGTACATGTATCTGTCAATTCCATTTTCTACTACACCTTGTCAGCTTGTAAAATTGTCCTTTAGTTGATTCTTTTATTACTGACATCTAAATGAAAAAGGTTATGAATTTGCTTCGATAATTGCATAGAGGAATTTGATGGAAAGATTCAATTTACATGTTAATAAACACCTAAATGGAATAAGCGATAAAACCATTAAGGCTTTAAAATTACACTTGTTAAAAAATGGCATATCATATTCACTAATTATCCTTTAGAAATTATTAATAAAATGTTTGTATTTCAATAGAAGATAATCGCAAAAGATGTACACTAACAAATCAATATAATACAGAAAATTCATAAACGTTGTTCATATTATGAAGAACATTTAGTACACAGAATGCAAAACAAGTAATTAATGCTAATGCAAATTCATCTATTTCTTATAATAGTAAAATTATTATGTTATATTAGAATCCGTTTATTTGCAGATATTTGTGTGTTCGGGACAATGTTACCATTACTATAAAACTTTTACACGATGCAATTTTTGACGACTTAAACCCTGAGTAAGTATCCACATAAACTGCTTAGGAAGGGTTGGAGGTTCTTCCTTATTACTTTCACGAGTCCTTTTCGTCAACAGTCATTAACAATGTTTTCATAAACAGGACAGATTTTGATTAATTTCTCTCTTCTTATCATCGCTTGGTTAATGTCGAGAAACGTGTTGCTCTTGTGATGTCCAGACAAAAAACGAGAACAAACAGGAATATCACACTGTTAACAATAGAGTTCACATACTTTGCAATCATGCGTGGAGCACTTAGGGTGTAGTAGAGTAGGTCCTCGCTGTAGGAATGGAACAACTTTGTGATCTCTGGACAGATCGGACGCATGTTCTCCGACGCAACATTTACAGAGATCAATAGGACACAAATCGCAACGTAAATGGGGACCAGGACCATCACAAACACCACAACGTATGACATCCTGGGCACTACGCTCGGGGTCCAGGCCCTCTTATATAACTTTGTTTTCCCTCGAACTGAAATGCCACACTTCCATTGGTTTAAACATGGCACGTGATTGCCTCATATATCTCTATGTAGGTTCTGTGAGGATTAATATTAGGCAATATGGCCGTCATTGGCCGCCGCCTCGCCTACTCATCTCGACATTTCATATTATTTAACACAGAAATCGTGTTCAGTAAGTTCTTAAAATATTTAGAGTAGTTGCCCTTTGGAACTATTTTTAAATTAGAGTAGTTGCCCTTTGAATATTGACGTCACATTGTTGTGTCTGGAGCAGAACAAAATGGCAGCGTCAAAATTTGCTCAATTCTCTGCAGAGGAAAGGGAGAAAATGTGTAAAATTGAATAGCAACAAATTGTAAGTAACATGGGTAAAGCGAAGATTTTGAAAGAGTATTTGAAAGGTGGGATTAATAATTTTGAAGAGTTTAAATGATTTAAATTGGACAAGATGTAAGGCATCTTGTACATGGCTTTGCATAGATCACCGCTATTTGTGAATGAATATGTCGCTTGATAGTCCTCGCCTCGCCATCTATGAGATTGATCAACCCAATATATTTCCGTAGTGAGTCAGTAACTAACCTAATAAGTAATAATATTCCTTTTATTATAACCTATTACGAAGATACATTTTTGTTAGATCTTTGTTAATGTTTTCATATTGATATATTTAAGGTTTTTTTTCGGGGGGGGGGGTGTTTCTTACCTGCATCTCCACATTTTTTTTTTGTTTTTGTTTTTGGTTTGTTTTGGTTTGTCCTCTTGGTCCATCTCTACCTGCCAATATCACAAGCAGAGATCTAATGTAGAGAAACAACCACTTAGTTTGTCCAGTGACTCATCAATTCTAGGAAGAGGGTAGGCATCTGTTATGGTGCTGGTATTTTATTTGCGATAAATAGTGCAAAAACGGTGTGAGTCGTCTTTCTTATTAATTAGCACTAGTTCTGACCATGGGTTATAAGATGACCCAATCGATTCTCTTTCCAATATATCATTCAAATGTGTATGAATTTTCTATGTAAGGTAGGCTGACACTCTTCTTGGTGGTATCTTAACAGGTCGATTTGTCCCCGTATCAATCGTGTGCCTCGCGATATCAGTGCGACAGAAGTCACTGACTTAGCATTCAGATTAGTGCAGTCATACAAGACTGTATGTGCCTCCCTCTTTTGCTTTCACGTCAGTTGGTTAGCCGTCTTCTTGAACATTTCGTCTTCTTTAACATTTCCACGAGATCAGGTCTCAGCTTTTTGCTTGGTCCCTTCATGTCTTCTTCAGATGATTCAACAACTTTGACCTCACTAAGCTGTCCAATTAATGTTCCTGGATAAATAATTTTGTCTTCTTCCCCAACATGTAGTAGTCGTACAGTAACTGTCTCTTGCGGTGAAACAATAGTTCTAGCGGTGATAAAACCTTTTGGTGGTTCAGATGCTAAAGGGTCTACCAAACAGGTATTCACTGGAATACGAATGTCATCCTGTAAAACATTTCCATGTGTTAATATTTCCGCTCTTGAAGGTAAGTTTATTGTCTTGATGCCGTTATTCGATTGCAACCGATATAACCCTTTTCCACCAGCTCCGGGTGCTGATGCATATCCTAACTCCGATATTGACTCTGACGCTTTCTGTCTACGTTCCTTTAGCTGTACACGGCACATATTTGGAGGAGAGAATCTTACTCTAGTGATCTGACGAGTGTGCTGTAATGTTGGCCTTTATCGCTTAGTAGGTCACCGAATACCGACTCTGAATGGCCACGTAACAACACAGCCTAACCATTTACAGCAGCACAAGCCTCGAAGTGTGCCTTATAGTCAAGCCATGAACATGTACCGTCATACCTGGCTGGCATAAGCAATGGTCCGGCTTGTTCCTAATTGGCGAGTGTCTGTTGAACTATTTGGCAAACGCAAATCAAACAGATTGCCTCTCACAATGTCGTCCATGGCAAAAGGTGTACAGCCTTTTGGTTTTAAATAAAATAATCATATGCAAAATATTGTGAATTTTTAAATTAAAGAAATGTTTTCTTGAGCAAATAAATATCTTTAAAGTATTACTATGGTTCAAAAATAATGTTTTTAAGTTTATTTAAACATAGATAGTTTATAATGGAATTTTTTTCATCTGTTGTTGCCGTTTTTGCAACAGAGACAAATTATATCAAATTATATATAAAAAAAAATATATCATTTTGGTATGATAACAAGGCTGAAAACTACATAAATTTGTATGTTTTGAGGTACTTTTGATAGATTTTAGTTCATATTTCTAACATAATACAATTGGAATGACCACATATGTCCTCAACTTTCATGCAATATCAATTGAAGCTGCATTTCAGCAAAAAGAATGGCCGTTGCTATGATGTTTCAACAGGTAAGAATTTCTGAATAATTTTCTGAAGTACACAATTTTTCTTAGCAACGACAGTTTAATGTTGCTCAATAATGATTGAATACGTTGAAAAAATTAGAATGTTTTCAATATAGCAAAAATATAATGATTATAAATGTGTTTAATCAGGAATTTCTTCGGTTTTGGGGTTTTTCTTTTTAAGTTTAACCTTGTTACAATAGCAACAGGTGTAAATTTTTTCATCTAACACATATATGTTTTAAAAGTAGCTGTAAATGAATAACTTTGATTGAACGATAACTTCTATGGTATTATAAATGGAAATAAAAAATCACTATTTGAAAATACTAAAAGTTTTCCATGGTAACATTCATTTGATTTTTATTTACCAACCAGTGTTTTTCTTTAAATTGAAAATTGACCATATAGTTTTCTTATTCTTTACATTTCAATCCTTTTACAAGTTGCAATTACTTTCTATTTTACTTTAAAGTTGCTAAGAGTTGTCATTATTCTATCTTTAGTCTCCGTTGTCATGGCAACTAATGCCCTTAGCAACACATTTATGGTTTCCTGCTACTCTTTACATCGATGTGTATCAATGTATGCAATAAAAGATAATTTTAACTATGCATGCCGGAACCCTTATATACAATTTTGGTTTTTACATACATGTAGAATAGATCTTAAACTTTACAAATCATTTCACATCATTACATTGTCCTTAATAACCTTGACCTACATAATTTGAAGTTTGATTGCAAGTCATTACACTGATGTAATCAACAAAATATCGATTGAATATAATAGTGATGGCGTTCTTTTAGCGCTACGACAGAAATCCGATTCTATATATTTAAAGTGAAAGGCTAGTGTTAACTTTGAACCATCGACATTTCTTAAGTCAAATGAACCACCTTGTACAGGTGGCTTTATTAGCTATATGACATGCCAGCTAGCTCTGGGTGGTGGTTTAAGTTCAGCTCGAAAGGTAAATCGCTGGATTTGTTAGCCACAGGACCTGCTGATTTTACAGACGGAGCCTACGTATAATCCTAGGTATTCTCTGAATAGCTAGAGAGTCTTCAAAACTACACAGGCACTGACACCCAGTGATAGTCGTGGACGAATCCTTCCAAGGGAGGACCATGGTAGCTACACAATGGATGGCATTTCAACTAACCTATTGGCTCGTTTGATAGAGTAAAGGATTCATAAGTCAGAAGATTCGGGTTCAAATCCAAGCATTGGCCTTTTCTTTTGATCGTTACACTGAAAAAGCATTTAGTATTCTGATGTTTTGTATGCAATAAAACAATGACACATTGTAAGTGTAAACAACGATTTAATATAGGTACATTACAGTAGACTATAGAAAAAACAACGCCTCTAACTCACAGAGGACATGAGCGGCCCGACAATAACCACGTGACTGCGGTACGTCACTGGCCGTATGTCGACGTCATGTCATAAATAAGAAAACTAGAGGTACGACAATCACAGATAAAAACGGATAAAAACGGAGCGAGTTCTCTCATCAGAGAACGAACGCCTACATGTAATGACTAGAAAAGAACAGCGTCCAATTGTGTAAGAGTCTACAACTGAACAAGAACCACAGTTTAACAAACCAAATATTGCTCTAATGTTGCCCTTAACACAAGATTTTGAATTACGTTTTTTTTTTACAATTGGTTCAAGTAACAAATACGTTGTTTGTAATAATTTGGTTATAAAATTTTATAAAATTGTGTTGCACATACGATAAAAGAAAAAAGCTGCCCCGATTTGTCTTGAAAATTTTAACAGTTTGGTTTTGACTGATTGGCCAAAGTTAAATATCATGTACATGTATTATAAAAACAGGCGACTTTTACAAATTGTATAAAATTTTTACACAAGTGTATACAAATTATCATAACAGTTTTACAATTACGTTGAATATCATTGTGTCCAATGTACATGTAAAAAAAAAAGTTAAAAATATGAAAAGTACGATGTAACAAATACAATAAAAATGTACTGACAAAAGTTGTGTTCCAATATGACAAATTGGTGTGCTTTGTAGGACGTCATAATGACGGAACAGTAAGACGTCATTATGACGTAACTGTAAGACGCCATAATGACGTTTTCCGTAAATCATCACTATATTGTATTCATTCAGACGTTACAATAAATGAGTTTTCTCAACGACACGTTGTATCAAAGACATTTCAATGATTACAATGATTCGTGCATTCGTACGTCACAACGGGTCTATTATGCATACGTCACAACGAAGAATTATGCATAAGTCATGACGGTGTTTTAAGTTTACGTCAAAGCGGTATGATTTTATAAAATATCAAAACGGCATCTTGCATGGATATCCCAATTATAATTCGTTATCAGGGGTTACCTCAATAACATCTTGCATGGATATCCCATTTATAATTCGTTATAAGGGGTTACCTCAATAACATCTTGCATGGATATCCCAATTATAATTCGTTATCAGGGGTTACCTCATAACTTCTTTTTTGTATAAATAGATATGAATCTTTTAAATCTTGAAAAACAATCATGAAAAAATCATGACGCCATTCATTTTGCTAACATCTTCTGTGAAGACCCTGTTGATGTGCTTTATAACGTCATGTGCTGTGACGCAACTGTAAACATGATGATGAGCTATGACATAATATAATATTGATATTCGCCGTGACGTGTGATATGTCTTTGTGACGTTCTCTAATGACAAATTTTATATGACATGTATACCACGTGACTATGACGTTCATATTTCAACACAACCGAGTGTCAGACCGGGAACTTGATACACAAGGTATACATAACCATGGTAACGTTCACATCTATAAATAAACGACATCAGTTTCTACGGTATATATTAATGTCTGTAAATATACTAATGCTCTCCATTCACATTGGGGAATTTTCTATGTACAAAATCACAGCTTATCCAAGATTTCTACAAAAATATCTCAATACAGTGTCTCAACAAGGTAAACATTCACAACAGGTCAAAGGTTAACTAACCACTGAATACACTAACGAACAACTATCTCCATGAATTAAGGGGGATCACCCATTCTACATAAAGTAACATTTGTCTGATACAAAATCAGTCATTTCTGAGTGACAATGACATCTGCAAATTTTACAAGTGACATCATCGCAGAGAGAGAGAGAGAGAGAGAGAGAGAGAGAGAGAGAGAGAGGAGAGAGAGAGATGAAAGAGAGAGAAGGAAAAAGATGCTAAATATGTATATCCTACCAACTTTATTAACAACAATAACAGCAATTTAACATACTATGTTCACTTGTACCAGATCTATCAATTTTTGAGGCGTAATTAGTCTATATATAAACAGATATAGGGGGTTGATACGAATGACTGACATATTTTCAAACTCTTAACCATGTTCATTAAAATGATATCCATTCATATTTATGAAAATCAAGTAAATAAAATGCAATTCTTACGACTCCTGATTATTGGGTTTTAAGTTCCTGAGAATTCTAAAATCTACGTATTTATCAACAACGATCACATGACTTCAAATACTTGACAACGACAAGAGTTTGGGGGGGGGGGGGGGGTGTGGATGAAAAGAAATGATTCTTAACTTCCCTTCAGTGGGTCAGTGGTGTTTGCGTTTTTGTGTGATTTGTGGTGGAAGGGATGTGAAGGGAGGCTACTGGCTTTGCATAAAATATAAAATCTGGGTCATTTCTTCTCATACTTCAACGTTTTTTTTCCCTTGATTAATATTCCGACACCTAGTACAACACACACCGTCCTACAGAGGGGGTCTACATAGGACGAGAACAGGCTCTTATTAACTTCCACAGAACAAACAGCTTCTTCAAACTAGGGAACTTTCTACAAACAGATTTTGGAATAATAATCAGTGAACTGAGAAGTGCTGCTCTACAAGGGAGACAAATCACGCTCTCTTGTTTCCTCCCGTGCTACTTTGAACTTCATAAGGCACAAAGCTATGTCCGTGGCGGGGTCTGTGACGTCATTTCCGTCGTTCTGGTTGTTGATTTAAATTTAATGCATTGTAGGTGTGACATTGTTGTCAGTCGTCCTGAAGAAGAGTAAAATTATAATGAAGAAGAAAGTAACATGACAACTGTATTTGAAAGAACGACGGACATCGGAGGTTAAATATAAAAATGTCATTAAAAAGTTAACTTAATTAAAACAGCCTCCGATGCTTGTATACTCAACTAATTCTTTGTGAAGACTGATGAATGAATGATAATACAGTTTCTTTCAATGTACCAAATCGTGAAATAATTTTTATCTTACTTTGTTTTAATCAAAACTTTATAGATATATCATCTCCTTTAGAAATGAATGATGTACAAAATATCAACTTGCAATTGTTTTCTTACATACACAATTATTTGCGTAATTCAATTGATAATAATTATGACATACGTTTGCAAACTAATTTTAAAACATTTGATTTTTAATGATTAATAATAAATTTTATTTAAACAAAATTCATTCAATATACAGTCAGTTGCAAAAACTTCAGACACAAACGAGTTGTCTTCTTTTTTTTTTGGTACCGATATGTAATAAGAAACAGAACCTTCATGCACGTGCACTGTTACCTTACGGTTCCATCAATAATGCATCTACAATCGTGCAGTCCGCTGAAATGTTAGAGCTAGTTTTATCTATTTTTTTCCATATAAATTTTTCCTCTCAACGTAAGTAAGATCTTGGTTATTTGGTAAGGTTTTCTCAAGAGCACCCTCACATCTAATGGGACAGACTGCTGCTGTTTAATCATTCTCTACTTCTTGGCCAATGGGTTTTTCTGGCAGGCTATGAGCAGAAAGGCCCAATAAACTGTGACTGGACTAAAAGCTTGATGAACTTCAAGAGGCCGATTTACATCCGATGACGTAAAAATTTTGTATATATATTTTATACCAAAAAAATATCAGCTTATTTAAACTGAATCGGGTACTTCTAGAACAATGGCAAAAAAAAAAAAAATGCTATCACTGCTTTAACTCATTGAATTTCAACTGGATATTTTTTTTATGATTAAAATAACGAGACATTAAACACAGTGGCGTCATGACTTAGTGTTCTGAAAGAACAAATGTTGTGGCGCAAAGGTTGTATCCAGAGGGAAAGCACAGACCAAAGGGAACCTTTTATCACCCTCATCAAAATCTAGAAACTTTAAACAACATATATACAACCACGAACACCTGAATTTTTAACGAGTCGCTAGACATAGGCCATACACGGAAAATTCCACCCCTCCCACCTTTTTTTTTTTTTTTTTTAACACATGACAGCAATGTATCTTGTTTTATAAGGAGGGGGCGATACATGTATTCTCCGTATAAAGCTATATATACCGACTCATTGCTATAATTAAAAATACAACACAAACTGTCCAACAACACCGACAGAACAACAGTGGTCTCCCCTTACCCTGCTATTTGTCGGAGGTTTTCCGGCGCTTGTTGGGGCACTCCCCGACCTTGGTGAGGTAGAAAAAAGAAGACGGTTAGCATTGGTGACGAGTTTATTGAGCTGGTCCATTACTAAAAGTTAACATAGGTGACGAGTTTATTGAGCTGGTCCATTACTAAAAGTTAACATTGGTGACGAGTTTATTGTAAGTTACACCAGACTGGGTGAAACTGCTCTCTCTGTAACTGGGAAGTACCCCCCTTTATGTTACACGGTGATTGCGCTCTCTCTCTCTCCTCTCTTTCTCTCTCTCCATTACTTCAAATCAACATATGGAGGATGTAAATTTTGAGGACCATGCACAAATTATAAAATTTTGTCTGCAATATAACCATTAGCAGAAAGCTATATTGACTGCAACAAGAGCTCTTTGTAATTGTTTTATTCCATAGGAATTACTTGGTTGACAACTCTAAAATCTACAAATATATCTCGGGAATTAACCTTCCCATGTCTAAGATAACTGTAAATGTGGTAACATTATGACAATAATAATGAATAAGCAATCAAAACAAAATGCTCTGCTAACAAACAGAAATGTTGTGCTCTACACTACCGTGCAGGAAGAAACAAAGACAATGACATTGTAAAAACAAAAACAAGCTGACAGAAATAGATCACTAACAAATCGAACCCCCCCCCCCCCCCACCCCCTCAGCAATCCCCTAACCAATAATCCCCCAGTATACTTTCAGTTTGGGAAGAATAAGCATATCTCCCACACAAATACCCAGGGTAAAAAAGATAAATCATAATTATAGAGATCTCTTTTATATAATAATCATGAAATGTGCAATACAGCAAACCACACTTATAGCGAAGCTAGTTTGATTCCTTATAGAGGTAATTCCTTTAATCCCAAAAGTTTATAATAGATCAAAGACTTCGAGGAATAAAAATGACTTTGCCGAGTACATGAATTCATTATAAAAGTGTTCACATTCACCATGTTTCAGTTAAAGCATTTCTTCATTTATCCTCATTATCTCAACAAGAAAATTCAACACAGCTACAGGTAAATCAATAGCCAGGGTTAACAAAAAAAAAATTTATTCTATAATCTAAAGATCATTATACACGTTGATACTTGGAAGCTTTTTTAATGAATATTTTTAAACACAATAATAAACTTTTATTCATTATTCATAATTCAGAGAAGCAGAAAAAGGTTGAGTGTTGTAAAATGTCTGTAAGGACATGTGCACCGAAAAGTCAAGAATTTTTACACAAATTTGTACAACAGCTGGAACATGCTAATCAAAAACTCAAAAAAAAAATGAAGCAAATAAAGTCAATGACATTTAAATCACATACACTGGTCGTGGAGTTTTGGATTTTAATAAAATTTATAAACCCTCTTTTTTGCATTAAAGAAACCCAAGCAATAATTTCATATAATACAAAAACTATAGCAATAGAAGCCCAAAAGGTTACGACCAGCTCCTGTGATTAAATAAAAAAACATACATCAAAAATAGCACCAAAATAAAGAACAGGATCACAAATCAAATCAAAGTAGGACCAGCATGCATCACACAGTTGCTAGGATACCTGTATGATTTCAAGGCTCCCGTGCAGTGAGCCGTGACTTCCGTTAGATGATATGCTACTGCTGGACTGGTACACGTCTGACGATGCATGACATGTTATATTTTCGTAAATTCCAGGAGAATTAAACCTTTGTGGTCCTAATCCACATCGCGGTGGAAATTTTCCAAATGGTGAGCACCCGGTTCCAGCTTGTTTTGTCATCAGAGGGTCTCCGGAGACCAGGATGTCATCCAGGCTTCGGGCCTTACGACTTGCCTCGTACACCTGTGTTCTAAACATAGCACTCTCCATGGCTGCCGTGATTTTCCGGTACACGTCTCGTTCAGTGTATCTTCCGGTGTGAGAGTCCGAGGCCTTGGAGCGTTTTCCGTTTTGTAGAAGGTATGTATCGGCCGCATCATCTTGCGACGTACTACTGGCCGAGCTCGGGGATTCCTGACAATCTGATCCAAGGTCAAATGTCGGGTATTTAGAAAATGCAATACTGTTCGGTCTTATGAGAGGTCGTTTTGCCCTATTTTCCCTGACTCTCAGGGTCACCTGATGACCTACGGGGGACGTCACGGTTGAACTACTGCCAGAGCCAATGGAGGCGAGGGATGTCACCTCACTGGGCTCTCTGTGATCCGCGGACACCTCCATTGAACACACTGATTCCTTGGTTCTATTTTCTGTTGCAAAACAAGGAGTAAAGTTAAGTTTGTCGAGAGAGGTAGATGGAAACTTCTGTAGAGGAGTAGGCTTGTCAATCTTCTCCACCACAGAGTGACTAAAGTGAAGCTCAGCAAGAGCTGCTGAGGGCGAGTAAATTGTCTGTGATGGGGTGCAACGAAGCTCAGAGGTTCTACCGGGGACCCCCAGGGTATGGGGTAGTGATGAGGGGGGTCGCGGGGAGGAGGAGGGGGCAGTCAATGCTTCACAACACTTTGACTGAGACACTGAGAGACTGAGATCAAATTTCTGTTGAGATTTACATGATTCTGATACAATACATGATGGGGTGCTGTCTGGTAGACTTGGTGAGGTTGTTTCCATGTGACACGGTCCGGCCGACTCCAGGCATGGACTGGGTAGCTCTGGACACTGTCTGGAGTGACAGGGACTCACTAGGTCCACTGTGGCCTTGTTTCCTTGATTTGTTTGTAGACTGACTGTTGACAGTGGCAGGGTGAACGATCTCGATGGACTTTTGACAGGAGTCAGCGCCGGTGAGGGCAAGTTGCCATCTGTGATGGTCAGACTTTTCTCAGAAGAGACAAGAGGAGATACAGGGAGGACAAACGGTCGAGATCTGCTCTCCCTTTGCTCGCTTTGACTGTTATCTCGCTGAGATTGAGAAGACAATGGCAGGTGAAAGTTTCTCTCCTGTTTGAACTTTTTCTGTTGGTTGCTAGTACTGTCCCTGATGTCTGGAGAGTTCACACTGCTCAGCGGTAACGAGAAGGGTTTTGACACTGCCTTCCTATCATTCCTTTGAGCGGCAGTTTCCTGTTGATGATAGGAGGAGTCCTTGATGTGCGGGTCAGAGTTCACGGGGTCACTGGTTTCTGGGGTGTCCGGTGACAGAACGGGGGAGAGTGGCAGAGAAAATGGTTTGATAAAGGGTTTTCCCGGAGATCTTGATAACGGAGACATCAAGGCAGATGGTTTTGTCATGGGAGATCCCAGAGATCTCTTTCTGTCCCTGGGGGCACCAATTCCCTCTGAGGGTAGGGGCACTGGACTCAGAGACAGTGTGAAGGATCGACTAACAGGCGACTTTGGAGTGGGAGAAGGGGATTTCCTCTTGCAGTCTTTCTGAACTTTCCACTCCTGTGGTGAATCAGACCAAGACCCGTTATTTAGGGTTGATACACCAAAAGGAAAGGGGGATAACTCAGCACTGGGAGTCACTGGGTTGCTGTCTGAGATGTGTGGATAACCACTACACAACGTACTAGAATCACTAAACTTTCTCTTTTCTGGGAGATCCGTCTCCATTTTTGATGATGTCGACTTTCCAGAACACTGAAAGTTATCCCAGGAGTCGGAATCCGCCAACAACGGCAGGTTGTCGTTTGTGTCACGCTTTAAATCACAGTCCAATACACGGGGCTCCCACTGGGGGTCAAAGGTGAAGGGCTTGGTGGCCTTGGCGATGGGTGAGGAGGGGCTACACATCTGGAGGTCCATGATGATGGGCGTGGTCTTGCCGTCCGTCAGAGAGCCCAGGGACTCCTGTCGCTGCCTTAACTCCTCCTCCTCCTGCTTTATCCACTTCTCATACTCCAGAAGCTGTCCAAGGAAGTTAAAGTTTGGAGAGATGGTCGGCCTCTTGTCCTTCACATACCTACAGAGACAGTGTACAATGAAAATCACACCTACACAGAAACAGACGACATACAGGTTTCATATCTATGCAGAGAGAAAGGATAATGTACAGGATATAAATCACACCTACACAGAAAGACAAAGGTTTAACATTTCAAAAAGATATACTTCTTTCTTTTTCTTTTTCAGTTTTAATGACTTACTCAGAAAGTCTTTTAGTTTGTCGTAATGTCCAAATTTATGAAATGCAGTTTTATAAAAGATATGAAAGTAGTTTCCTGCGCATAGCATTGCAAGGTCAAATATCTACTTGTACACTACTGCCCCGTGTATCTAGATATCTA
>WFKH01011925.1:98168932-98182780 GCA_016163765.1 Magallana hongkongensis | reverse complement strand
TGTGTGTGTGTGTGTGTGTGTGTGTGTGTGTGTGTGTGTGTGTGTGTCTTCCCCACACGTATATACTTACATCCAAGCGTATCCAAAATCTTATTAATACCAATGTCCGAATGTTTTGCTTTTATAAACTGAGCTGGTATATTGACCAATCAATGCTGTCATCCTCATTTCAATTACCAAGTCTCTCGAAGAGTTTAAATAAGTCGTATTTATCTCAGTGCTTGTAGTAGAACACACCATCGTTTTCTGTTGTTTTTAACTTTGAGATTCGAAAACGGCGTATTTTATTCAAGTTAATCAACGTTTATTCTCTTACTACTAAGGATTAGTAAATTTCCGGTGAATTCTAAACGCAAATGAGATCGAGAATATAAAGTAAAAAATAAATTGGAGCGGGAAACGGAACGAAATTTTCCGGACGCGGGAAATTTAAAATAATATTATATTTGCACTTTTGTTAAAATACGAGCGCGCGGGTCCGACGAACAAGAATCTAATTGGTGTGGCCTTATTTAAAATTGTTATATTCAGTAGTATATTCTCACTATTTAACTCTATATAGACGAATAGTCAATAATTGTAATATTAGCTCGTCCGAAAAATATTGACCGGTCAATATTTTTTTAATATTGACCGGCTAGGAATAATATCTAGAGAATATTCCCTCTATTTCAATTAATCGCTTCTGATTTGTTGATTCGTAAACGGTGACGTAAATAACTCTTCGCGACTCCAAAACAAGGTGACGTCATAAGAGGCAATCAAACAACGGACGCGCAATGCGACGGTTTGCTATCATAACGGATATAAGGATTTGCGAATTACTGTGAAGTAAAATCAGGTAGAACATCTGTAACTTAATTCCTACGGGTGGCGGAATATCACCAGTGACCTTTGATGCCGACGATATTTTGGAAGTTAACTTTGCGCAAAATTGAATTCGTGAATTCTATGTTGAGCAGAGAAAATTACTGTTTTCAAATCCTTTCTTAAATTTTGGTTTGTTTCTTCATATAACAAAACAAATGTTGACTGTGTTTTCGGGCAACATTGATTATATTAGCCCCCTTGGGACGAATATATTGCCCTCCGCTTCGCGTCGGGCAATATTTCGTCCCTCGGGGGCTAATATAATCAATGTTGCCCTCAACCCCAGTCAATATTTGTATAATGTTTTCATTTCGCGACTTTATGCCATCATCAAGCGATAATATGTTATCATTTTGCGTTAATATATATTCATTTCAATTTGCGTAACAACATACTTTGAAACCTTTGAGTTGAGCATGATTTTCCCTTATTTGTTCGGCAAATAGCGCTGTACGTTTTGTATGTACATTATAATACTACTTTTCATAAAAAGGTTGTTTCTGAATCGCATTTGTTCACATTTTATGAATAAATGTTTCAAATTCTTTGTGATAAATTGTGCTCTTAATTTACTTTAAAGAAAAATTCTCTATAAATATAAAAAAAAAAAAGTGGTCACACGCAGTCATCGCTTTTCTTCGTTTTTCGTAATTTGATACCCTTTGGTAAAACAATGATGCATGACCATCTTAAACGGTTGCTATGCGGACCTGTTGCCAAGATAGCAGAAGCAAAAAATGAAAAATGGCCATTTAAAGCTCTTTTACACAAATTGGTAAAGATTGCAGCAGTTTCAGATATAGATAATAAAATCATCGCATACTAAATATTGTGAATTTTTAAATAATTGGAAAATTTCCATGGGCAAAAAAATAGTTTAAAAGGATTACCATGCTAACTATTCAGCACTCCAAATATAACGGCTTTTTTTCATTTTATTCGAACTTTAATAGTTTTAAACGGAAAAATATTAAAGTGTTATTTTAATTTGGCAGCAAAGACAATATAAATAAAAATTGAAATTCCTTTTTATAGTAACAACGATTAAAAATCATAAATATTTTCAGATTTTGAAGTACTAATAAAGAATTTTTACTCATACATAGATCATGATACTTTTAAAAAAATTCATGGGAATGACTTTAATGAAACATCAGTTGAAGCTGCAATTTTGCAAAAGGAATGGACGTTGCTGTGACATTTTGAACAATGTGGAGTCCATATATTTACTTAGCAAAGCCAGCTTTAAGGTAGTGAATAATGCTTCAATCATATGATATAAAATTTGGCATGTTTGCCACGATAGCAACAAAAATGGTTCTAAATTGTGTTTAAAACAAGCATTTATGCTTGACAGATTCACTATAGTTTTCTTCATTTTTTTTTTCTCTTATTTTTGACCTTATTACAATACATCTATGAAATATGAGTTCGGTTTAAAGAGGCATGGTTACAATTTTGGTCAATAATTATTCTTCCGATTTTAGTTTTTACAATGCTCAGGTAAGGCAATTTTGATAGGAAACCAAAATGTGAGTGTCATTCGTTGAGTTAAAAGCGAGTTACAGAACTAACAGTTCTTTGCTATGTAAACAAAGATTTTGAATGTTGAAGTATAAATTCGAGTTATAGACCTAAAATTAATGCGTTAAACGTTAGGAATTAATTTTTGTTTAAAAAAAAAAAAGAAAGACAAATTAACTTAAGATAGATTTTTTTACTGGTATATTGTATTTCTGTAAACAAAAACAGGGCACGAGCCTTGTTACATCTACACTTATAAATTGAGACATTTTGCCAATAAACTCCGAAATGCATGCCACCGAGAAATTGCTGGCACTTTCAGTATTTCATCACGTGTGAGTTGATGTCCATAAGCTTTAATTGAATTTTGCCTGATAAGTAAATATTTAGAAAAAAAATTACAAAAATTACTTTAATTTTCGATAAACAAGCCCAAAATTGCATAAATGAGAGTAAGGTGGTGGACACGCTTAGGCAGATCCAAGTCAGTGGGAAATTGCATCAAAATATATGCTTACAATGAAATAATATTGAATGATTATATATGAATATATTTACTGGGAACGTATTTAGGGTATACATAATAATTAAGAAATGACAAATGTGGAATAAATAAAATGAGCCATTCGTTTCTTGAATGCGCGATTTTAGTTTTAATTGATAGAACTTTTCAGAACGAGGGAACCAAGAACGCGGGTTGACTAATTAAAGTCATGACGGAAAGTGAAGGGCGAGTTAATCATCGGGCAGTTATCTTGGATCTGACAACTTTGGTTTAAGATATGCAAATAAATATGTAAATACTAACGTTTTAAAATTACGTACAATTTTATATACTACATATTGGCAGCAACCTTATACATTAATTTGTTAACCATGAACAGACTCTACCTCTGTATAAATACATGTTAATGATGTATGCATAAAAACGGGGACGTTGAGTTTTAGTTTTATTTATTTATTCATTTTTTTTTTGGGGGGGGGGGGTGACAGTATTTCATCTGAAATTCTTATTTGAGACAATGATAAAAGTTATACAGAGTTATTTCACCTAAAGAACAAAAAGTAGAAAAGAGATACGACACACTATATACACCAACTCACAAATATGAAAAAAAAAATAGTATATCATTTTTTCCAGTCAGCTGCAACAAAACGAATAAAGGGCATGTACATGAAGCATTGTATCATATTAATGTATAAAGTGATAATTCCCGTGCTTGCGCGGGTTATCATCTAGCGAAAAATAATTGTGAGTCTTGTATCTTGCTCAAAACTCTACGACTGACTCTCAAATTTAATTTGATCATTAGAAATGAACCCCTTAGGCATTGTAAATAATAAAAACAGGAAAATGAAATTTGAGTAAAATCGTGACCCTACCCCTTTAATGATAACCTCTAAGATATTTAAAAAATATGAAAATAATTGTCATGAAAATAATTCTCGGTTTCTATATTCTTTAGATTTTGATTTCTCCACCAATGCTTTACTATAATTCGAAAACTGACCATATAGACAATTTAGACAACTTAGATAAGCTGTATTTAGTTTCTATATTGCTTTAAAATTGCTAAAGTTTGCCCTTTTTCTATTTTTGGCCTCCGTTACCACGGCAACGGTAGACCTTAGAAACAAATATATTGCATCTTGCTACTTATTACATCAGTATGTATCATTACAGTATAATGAACATTGGTGACTTTGCGTGCCTGAACCCCTATACAATTTTGATATCTACATAGAATTGACATTCATGTTTGATAAGTTTGGATATTATAACGAATGCTTGTATTTTAGAATCTATTGCTTTGTTCTCTTCAACGATCATTCATTACACGCTTATTCTAGATTTTTTTTGTAAAGTTTGCTCAGTTTATCAACTCAATGAGGCATTAAATACTTATTTTTGGATGCTGGCGGTCCTATACAACTCTAAGCGGTTTAGACAAATCGAATACCGCGACTTCAAAAAAAAACAAGAGTCCCATGGGCCATATCGCTCATCTGAACAACAGTTCCTTGTATCATTCTATTTTGTAGCATATGCTTTTTCTATTTTAAACTTTGAACCCCTTTCTGGGTCCCCATTATTAGTCTGTGGTTTATGGTTGGCTTTAACAATTTAGAATCTACACTATTTAAGGATCCTTGCATAGTTATCTCAAAAAATGTAGCATTGTAGTTCTCTAGAATAATTTTTAAACATTTTTATGTGAATTTTTGAATCCCTCTTGAGGCCCCAGTATTAGTCCAGTGGCCACAGTATTATCAATTTAGAATCACAAATGAAAGCATTGTAGTTCTCCAGAAGAAGACCTTAAACATTCCCCTCCAGTTTTCTATATTTCGCCTCGCCATCTATGAGATTGATCAACCCAATATATTTCCGTAGTGAGTCAGTAACTAACCTAATAAGTGTTTTGTTTTCCCGAGGACTATCAAGCGACATATTTATGTACAAGATGCCTAACCTCTCGTCCAATTTAATTCATTTAAACTCTTCAAATTTATCAATCTCACCTTTCAAATACTCTAAAAATCTTTGCTTCACCCATGTTTACTTACAATGTTTCGTTGATATTCAATTTTAAACGTTTTCTTCCTTTCCTCTGCAGAGATTTCAGCAAATGTCGACGCTGCCATTTTGTTCTGCTCCAGACACAACAATGTGACGTCAATATTCAAAGGGCAACTACTCTAATTTTAAAGAATTTCAAAGGGCAACTACTCCAAATACTTTAAGAACTTACGGCATGCGGTTTCTGTATTAAGTACTATGAAATGTCGAAATGAGTAAGCGAAGCGTCGGCCAATGACGGCCATATTGCCTACTATTAGTTCTCACCGAACTCACATAGAGATATATGAGGCAATTACGTGCTATGTTTAAACCAATGAAAGTGTGACTTTTCAGTCCGAGGTAAAACAAATGAATATTTATGAATAATTAGATATCAAAGTTACCAGTTCCCGTGCTGAATTATTTAGAGGTAAGAGAGTTAATGTTCGAATAAACTGTTCATGTTTTAGATTTTATCAGAATCACAACACGTTTTGGATTTCTAAAGATATTTCTAAAATTAGACGAAAAAGCTTATTGCGAACGATTGAAATATTAAGAAGTTCATATAAAACGGTATTGTAAAAAAAAATGTTCTTCACGTATATTCCGTCTAGATATACGTAATACATGCATTTATTTTATTTTTCGTTGTTTATAAACTGCATTGATAACCCATTATTTGTTATTTATTATTTATTGAGGCAGATGACGCCATATTCGAAATTGCTGACTGATGGCTGTGTTGTATGTAATGGCGTTTGTTGATAGTGTTTTAAAAAATTGGTGTAGCCTAAATTGGCTAAAAAAAATTATAATTATGAATTTAAAAGGATTGGATCCTATTTTGGTGTCACAATGTACATGTACCCGTACATTTTAATCTGAATTACTTTATTGTGCTGTGGAAAAGTGTCCAGTTTTCTTTTAATATATACTGAACACCATACAAACAATTATTTAAGGGCTACTTTTGCTGAATAGCCAAGATGCCGTCTTTAAAGCAACACGCTAATGTATGTTCGATAAAACTTGTGATCAACAATTATTTTCAAATATATTTAAAATCAATTTAGATCATTTCCTTTATGCGTAATGTACAAAAATGTCTTGATCACTAAAACAGTAAACACCTTTTTTAAACGTAGATCAAAAGATTAGGACTATAATTTTAATAGTATCCTTGTAAAGTATGTTTAATTTTGTTTTAACATCAATTTATCAATTTTAAGACATTGTAGGATAATGGTACAAGATGCCATAAAAGTATGAAGGAAGATCTATGCAAAATATATATTTATGGACACAAAATAAAATTTCAGATGACAATTTCACGAGTTCGGGAATCTCTGGCTGTATTTGTTACTTCTGTTCACACAAACACTGCAATAGATATAAATTGTTCAGAAAAATTATATTAGATTTAACATTAAAAAAAAATTAATGAGTCGTTGTAACTTAAAGCAATCTTGACAAATACACGAATAACTAATACAAGTTATATCATTAAATACAATAAACGAAAACTAACCATGCAGAGCCAGACAAACACCCAAGGAAAAAACAAACAAGAAATGATAAGGTTTAGTAAAATTCTGTCCGCAAACCTGAAAACATAATTTTAACAATTAGTTCATTTATTTCCAAATTTATTAACAACACCAACTTTGAAATTGTTTCATGTCGGCATCAAATAGACGAACCTTTATGAAATATATTGTAATATTATTGTTTTAATTTTGCAGGCTTAAAAATGTTCATCCTTTTCAGATTTTTTGAAAAGTTATCAAGTTTAATTCAAACTAATCTTCTAAGATTGAAGTAAGTACAAAATATTATTATTTTTCATACAAATAGCAGACCTAGCTGTGCAGTTCAAAAAAATAAAGGAAACATGATACTGAAAAAAAAAGATCAATATGAAAATGATGCTACCACATTAAAGAACCTTTGCTACATTTTTATTCTCGTACGCCAATTTAAAATTTATGTATATGACTGTATTTAACTTGAAAAGGTTATTTTGTTTGAGATAAAAAAATTATTATGAGTTATAGAATAAACAAAATTAATATTGCAAATATATATAAATAAAATAAAAATGTTTATATATTTTTATTTACAGGTCAAAATATTTCTGTAATCATTCTACAATTAAACAGAAAGTGACTATCCGAACCCAAATCAATCTGTTCTTCAATATGATGTCCTCACCTTTTTTTCTCTGATTGCTGTATTACTATAGTTGGTTGTGGAGCAGCCATGAACATATTAGAAACATTGGTGGGCTGGGTGGCAGGGGTGGCAGGGTTGGCAGACATTGCTTTGGAATGAAGGCTTCAGCTTGAAGAAAAAAAACACATAAACGTTAAGATTGCATGTTTGTTAGATGAATTGAAAAAATGGAAAGGAATTGATTGTGGTGTTATTTGATGGACTGGTAACAGACCGTTAAATTCCGTATGTTCGCTATAGTCGTTAATAAGTTTGATTCATTATGATAAACAATGATTTAAAGAACTTCAGTCAATATATATGGTCAATATAGCGTCAGGTACAATTAAACACTGTTAAAATGTACAGAACCACTGAAATAAATAAAGTAATTAGAAAACGTAAATACATGAGGAAAAAAAACAACAAAAAAGGACTGTAAAATATTTTATAGTAACAAGTTAACATTTTAAAAATAATTTCTTGCCAAATTTAAAGAAAACTAAAAAATAATGTTATTGTTAAACAAAATTGGTGATCATTTTAAAAATATCGCTCTTGTATTTAAAATCGAGGAAAATTTCCTGGCGTCACAATTTTATGTTTATAAGGTAGAATGAATGAATTTATGACCACAAAACTGTCGCTATTAAAATAAATTCTTATCAGTCCGCATGACGATTCGTTTGACTTTCGTATAATTTATTGCAAATCGTCAAATGATTTTTTCTTATGAGACTGAGAATTGAATTATAAGAATTTATTTTAATAGCTACAGTTTTGTGGTCATAAATTCATTCATTCTATCTTATAAAAAACAAATACAAACGGAACGACTTTGTTCGCCATTTGGCGACTTCGCGAAAGTTGCATAATCAATTCAAAGATTTAAAACATGTTTAGATTTCAAGAGGTCTTTCAGGATAGATAATAAATGTTGTTAATTTTTTTTATTAGGATGTGAACTTTTGTTTTGTCGTTCATTGGCAATACAATTTTTAAAGTAATGTCGGTCTTATATGCAAAGAAATGTGTTATTCTATCAATTTACTATTTTATTTTGTGTCAAAGATTTCGAAATGAAATTCCTAAAATCCAAAGATAATACCGTCGTTATATTTGTCTCTGCTAATGTTTGCAGATTGCAAGTCACTTTTGAATATGTATCTTTTTTTCGTTACATAATTAACATTTTTGGATTTTTTCCTTTTCTTTTTTATTGGAAAAGACAACGTCTATTTAAGGTTCTTCATTACCAACCAAGAGATGGAAATAAGAGCATTGTAAATGTATTCTGAATGTTGATTTAACCATTGAACATTGTTAGTATTCTAAATAACATTATACATTTCAATTATGTTCTTCAGTTGTGTAAACAAAATAAATTTAGGATTAAAATTTTAGCAACACTGATATAATGTGAATAAACACTATATGGATTGTATACAGTATTAAATCTCAACAAGTAGGAATGGGTTGACACCGTCTTCCTAGAATATCTTTGGTTAATGAAAATATAAAAAAGTTATAACTTGTTCATTAAAGTATTAAAGTATACAACACAGATTATCGACCCACGATTAGTCAAATAATTAAGTGGTATTTAGTTATGTGGAAAACCCCTTTAAAGTATTTACGAACTGTTATTGGCTAATATTTTTTATTCATTATTATACTATCACATTCAATTCGTTCATATACCGTTTGTTAAATACTTTTTATAACTTGTTAAAGTTCTATTTCAACAAAACAAATATTCTTATCGTTTAAAAACAGAATGCAGTGTAGCAAAAACAAATACGTCGAAAATCACATTCAGTCTAGAAGAAAACTATCGGAATATTTAAGATAATGCACAAATGAAAATGACAATCATGCTTTTTATATTTATATTCATTTCTCTTATTAAATTAAGCATATTTTTAAACACTTACTTGCTCTCCTTGGTATCTTTATATCAGATATTTCATCTGGTATATCATAAATCAATTAGGCCGTGGTTTCTAGCTTAAATACATAATAATTTGGCATGTAATGGCATGTTTTTTTCACTTGGCAATGGAAACACTGAGCTTTAAATATATTATTAAAAATGATTACCACGAGGCACATCTGTCATACTTTATAAATAAATAATAACTATCAAAGGATTGACTAAAAAAGCAATACATTTTCTCTCGTTTTAATGTTTATTCTTTTTTTCAGATTTTGACTTTTGTTGACATTTTTATTTTTACTGTAATGAAACTAAATGAAATTTTATTTCCATGTTTCGGTAAACTCAAGCAATATCACCTATAATATAAAAAATATACCGACATTTTGACATGTTTTACTGATAGTGTTACATCGGTCCATATAAATGAATATTGAGAATTTCAGTCCCTATGCAGCTATTTAAAAATGGATTGTACTGCTTAAGGCATTTTGACTCTTAAGCTACAAGTAAAGAAGGGAAATTGTCATTATTTAAATCTTCTCCTAAGTATAAACTTAAAAGAAGTCAATAACTCTTCCATAATAAAGGATGCACATAATGTTTCCACTCTCCACCTTTATTTTATTCATAGAATTGACAAGAAGCCAACATATGATAATTATATGAGATATAAGTACAGAACCTCTTAATAAGATAACATACTAACATTCTTTCAAAGGTTACCCAAAAAAATGAAAATGCTGTGCATACTGTGCGTCATTAGAAGTCGTTAACTTAAATGTTTTCAAGAAGAAAATTGGATTTCGTCATAACCAATAGTATATTGATTTTTTTAATACATAACTAGCACATACCGGTATAAACCACAATAATATTGTCAATTGCTTTTTCGTTACATGAAATTTTTACAATGAATTTTTTGAAATTTACACCTATCTGATGTTTTACCAGAGCGATTATATTAACAACAAAATTGAAAATAAACTCTCGCTGTTTTTATCCCTGAAAATGAATCCTTCTGTTGATTGAATTAAATACATTATTTAAAGACTCAGGCGACAAAAAGAATGACATGGAATAATCTGGTAACATTTCAAAATAAACTGACCTATCAGTAATGAGTTGTGTTACACGGGACAATCGGCTTATTCTGTGTATATCATTTTTAAATAAACTATCACGTTATTGAAGGTTTTGTGTGACATTGTACAAAAGCACAAACAACATGTGTGTTCTACAAAAATGACAATAACAAACCGTCAACCATCTCAAAAATCCATAGAACGAAATCCAAATTCAAAGCAGAGCAACGCGGACCTCCAAAAAGATAGAGGTAGGATCAATTTCCTAGGAGGAGTAAGCATCCTCTGCTGACCGGCAACACCCGCCGTGCGCCCAATGCAAAATCAGTAAAAATGTAACTATCGGGAAAAATGTCGTAATCTGGGGAAAACATCATGATCGGGAAAAACGGAGAAAAATCTTTGGCAAATTCGGTATTCAATCAACAGTCGAGAGCAGAGCTATCACGGACCTCTGGAAAACCTCAGAGGCAGGATCAGGTGCCTAGGAGGAGTGAACATCCTCTGCTGACCGGTCACACCCGCCGTGTGCTCTTTGTCGTAATCGGGAAAAAACGGAAAAGTCCGTAGACAATTGGGTGATTAATTATGGTCTAACAATTAGTATGACGACAGTATATGACGACAAATCAAATTTTAACTTTAATGAATTCAAAATTATATATATGTTTTAAAAATTATTGCTACGGGTTGTGTACTTAATTTTCTTTTTAATAGTCTAGGATATTATAGTGGATGCTTGTATTCTAAAATATACTATCAAGTTCTATGGTTGATACAAAGACCTTGTCAGCAATTACAATCTTCTACTGGGTCGCATGCTGACTGACGTTTTTCATACTAATTGTTAGACCATAATTATTCACCTAATTGTCTTCGGTCTGTTCCGGGTTTTTCCCGATTACGACAAAGACCACATGGCAGGTGTGACCGGTCCGCAGAGGATGCTCACTCCTCCTAAGCACCTGATCCTACCTCTATCTTTTTAGAGATCCGTGTTGCTCTGCTTTGAATTTATATTTCGTTTTATGGATTTTTGAGATTGTTGACAGTTTGTTATTGTCATTTTTCATATAGTGTTTTGTTCTCTTATACTATTATTTATTACACACTTATTTTAGAAATTTTCAGAAAGTTAGCTCAATTTATCGACTCAATGTGAAATAAAGATTATCCATTTTCTAACCTTGTTTGGTCGACTTTGATTTAAAATCCATACACTTAAAGTAACTCTATTGCGATCGACATAACTGAGAGTTTTCTTTGGATAACGAGATGGTGAAAACATTTATCTATCCTCTAATATATTATCTTTTGATGGTGAATGCATGCATTCAGTCAGTTATTTGCTCGAATCTTTTTTCAAAAGAACACGTTTACACCAATATGATACTTAGTGATAGCTATACCGAGGACTCAATGACGAGTTCTATAGGGATGTGTGCCTTGCAATGTGGTACAGGTTGTTGGTGTTTTGGATACCAGGCTGTCACCTCTACCTGTCGGACCATGCGGTCTTGTCACGATAAGAATGTCGTTGGACCTGAAGATGGCTGGGTGTTCTACAAACCAACAGGTAAATAGATGTAATACAATTCATATCTATGATCTAGCTGTATTTTCGGTCAAATTCTTCTGATAACCATAACCTTAACACTTTCCTTCTCTATTAATTGAATAAAGTTTATTTCAAAACATACAAGTCTCTATTAATTGAATAAAGTTCATTTCAAAACATACAAGTTTGATATTTTGGCTGCATTTAAATGTAATTTGGAAAAGTCTAAGCTATTATGTTCAATTGTTCCATTTCCAGAACTATCAATTTTGTTTCAGCATAATACGGTTTTGTCTGATTGAACTGAAGGATGTGCGAAATTGATTAGTTTATTAGACTATCTTTGTTTAAAAAATCATACTATCTAACCAGCATGTTAACCATATCATTAATGCATAAAACGGGTAAAAAATAATAACTTGTCTACGTTTTCAAATAAATGTGTAACTCGAATCTTTCATCGCATCTTCAAAACTCAATGAAAAATAGAAACGAATTTCACAAATTTATATACTTTAAATGCAGGGTTTAGGTTATGAATTTGTTTCTACATATGGCTCTGCTTTTCGAAACTGAAAATTTCCTAATGGTAGTCAGATGATGAACATTGGATAAAAAATCAAGATACCCTGAATTTGTGTCTGGTTTTTCATCAAGCCACCGTGAATGTAAACCGTAATGGTCTAAATCGAATAATACTCTCGGACACTCATTGTACATAGTTTGTCAAATTATTGGTAAATAGAATGCTTTTAACACGTACAATAAAGAGCCGAAATTGTTGTTTACGGATTGAAGTACCTCGTAGATGTATATCATTAACTTCACTAATCAACAACGCATTTTGGAAGATAAAAGAACGTAAAGTTTTGATCATAGTTTGACCATTATTTTTAGAAATGTATAAACAATTTCTTGGAACCAACGTATAAATATCAATGTTTGAGGGTTATTGAATGTATTCTGAACGTTATTTATTCCTGTTTTCAATCAAATACATTTATTTCATCTTTTTGGTTAATGTCAACAGATTGTGATAAAGGGTGGACGCTGTATAATGGACATTGCTACATCCGGAACACAACAGCCCTGTCTCAACCGGAAGCAATGGTATAGAACGTGAGAGTGAACAAGTGTGAAAAGAGAGATGATAGGCGATGCATGTATATTGAAATGAAAAGCGATAGGTGTATGGAAGTTTTATGAAAAAAATTTCATTATTAACAATTTATTCACCAGTTATTCTGGCGGACGTTAAATATTTCTGTACTTCTGGAATAAGTGCTTGTCCATGACGTTCATATTGCCCAGTGTGTTCTTGGTAACTGATCTGTAACCAGATTGCTTTACAATGATTGGGATGATTTTTAACTACGCACTCCAAGAGAAAATACCTACACCAATGTTTTCCCATATGTATTTTGAGAGCAACATCTTTAACTCCTAGCATTTTCCGAAACCCACTGTTTGGTTCACGCTAACTGACCAGTGGCTAACTCATTGACACTTTTCTCGTTTTCGATTAGATATAAAGTTTAGGTTTTTTTAAGATATGAAAACGTTAGAATAACATTTTAAAAATCCATTTATTACGTGACTGATTAATCCCTAGCTTTTGATTAGCTGATATCCAACAATTTAGAATAAACTGTATATATTCACCTGCACGTGACCACCGAGGTGAATTTACCATTTGATTTCTTCTACCTTAAACTAGATCGGGAATTTCCAAAATGATATGATTGGTAATCAATATTCCTGTCGCCCAATAAGATACCGCGTTTCCTAATGTGTTTGACGTTGGCTTCAAACTAAGGGTGATGAGGGGTTTTTTTTTATAAAACACTCAATTCAAAATGTCAACAAGATTAGCTTTTTAAAAAACTAATAAAATCATATTATTTTTAGGTCAAAAGTCAAAAAATATATAAAAGACGCAAGATATATAGTGTCTAGAACAATAATTATATGAGGGTGCAGTTTACTTATCGCCATCATATAATTTAATCCTTATTCTCTAACTAAATAGCGAACTGAACGTGCCGTGCTACAGCATGGTTCCGTTATTTAAATGATTCAAAATCATTTGAACAGACGC
>WFKH01011925.1:98075747-98093237 GCA_016163765.1 Magallana hongkongensis | reverse complement strand
CCCCCCCCCCCCCCCCCCCCCCCCCCGGTTCCGACGCCTATGACATTTTCATACAAAAAAGCAAAAAAGGGAAGTGAAGATTTGTTGTTTAATAATTATTAGAAGTTAAGAGTTCCTTAGTCATTAGTTTTGAAAAAGACAAACATCAACTATATAGATAACTACATTATTATCCAGTCATTTTCGAATTTTCTCCACCGACATATCATTTCCTGAAGCTTAAATGCACGCATCTTATTGATTAACTGTTGTAATGTCAAAAGTCAAATACACGCATCTTATTGATTAACTGTTGTAATGTCAAAAGTCAAATACACGCATCTTATTGATTAACTGTTGTAATGTCAAAAGTCAAATACGCTCATCTTATTGATTAACTGTTGTCATGTCAAAAGTCAAGTGCAAATCATCTTTGTGCAAAACACATGTATGTGGCTGCAAATTTGTGGAAATCGGTTATGTCTGTATTTTACTACAGTATTTTATATTTCAATGTTTCTATATTTAAATTAGGGCTCAATCTATTGCTTTGTTTGTACATATTTCATTAATTTTAAAAAAAAAAACATGTACAATGGCAGGATATGCAGTTAAGTTTCTCGCGAAAGAAATGGAATAAGGTCCTTTCCAAACGCTTGGGTGACGTCTATTAATGATGTATTTTCACACCCCTGCGAATGTGTTCGGAATGTTTTCTTTATCGTTGTTAAGTATGCAATAAATCCAGAGGTGTTCGAATGAAAGTTCACGAGACTTCCCCGAGATTTGATCAGTTCCTGTGAAATTCGGAGCGGAAGTATAAGTGTTCGGATAATATTCTCAAAATACGTAAGTACTGGTCGTTTTTCATATCATATCCTACTTTGATTTATGTTCAAACACGAAAATCTATTAAGATGCATGTCTTATTTCATCATCTAGCGGTTATTTGAATTAAACGATGATATTCAGAACAGAGTTATCGTTCGTGTTCAACCACTCTACAAGTGGTTGAAAATATAAACATTGGGTTGCTTAATAAAATCATAACCATGTTTGATGCGTGTGGTGTGCAATACCATGCTTTTTAAAAAAGGAATGGGTGTCTGTTTTGTATAAAAACTTAGTATATCGAGCCATTTTCAAGGAACATTCTGCATAAAATAGTATAGTCTGTTTCACTATTGATGCTATTACTAGGTCAGGCGCGGATCGAAAATTAATCCTTAGGGGGATCGCTACTAAACATGTTAATTGTTGCAACAGCAGAAAAAAAAACCTATTTTTTCTATTGTCACATTTATTGTGATCGGCTTCGGCCGATCACTGTTGTGTCCATATGAGGCATCCGGCAAATGCTTCCACGTGCGCACACATTCCGCTTGCATAAGTAGTTCTTATAAAAACTTAAAGTTTGGTTTAGTATTTATATAACATTTTACTCGGTTTTATTTCAATTCATTTACCTTAAGAGATGCAAACATACATAAAATACAGTTCGACCTGTTAATTCAAGAATGCACATTTTGTCTCACGCGTAAGAATTTCGATCGAAAGATTCATTCAGTAATGCTGTTGACCTCGATGAACTGACCTCAATCATAAGAAGATGCTCCATGAACTGACCTCGATCTATTGATGTTGCATAATAGTAGCTAGGAAGACGGCTTGATTTATAAACAAGGTTACGTTATAATGCGACCTCAATAGCAAGTTATGATGGCATTCAATGTTTTTCAGTCGCATTAAATTATTTTAATACAACTCTTTCTTTGTATACGTGTTAATGCTCTTTGAAGAGCCCTACTCAAGAACTGAAGAAGAAGAAGATACATTAACATTTAATAATTACGTTAAAAATATAAAATTAGACAAGGAGTTTACGAACGGCTTTTCCCAAATTTATTTCAAAATTAAATTTGTTGACGGTTTATATTTATAATAATGAAATTATGGTGTACAGATTCAAAATATTCTATATTTTGTAAAAATACAGTACTTTTTTATTATTTTACATCAAACTGATCATGTTAATTGCTTCTAGCTATCAATATATCATTATTGCCGATCATTCCTTTAAAAGGAATACTTGTTTCTAGAACTCATTTTATCCACCAATTAACAAAGATAAAGTTTAAAATCAATAAACGTCTAGATTTTATATTTGATTACAAGTACCTAGATTCTATGAAATAGACTATAAACACGAGGCACGATTTTTACTGCGAAACTGAATGGGTCAAATAAAACCACGTGGTCTAAAATTTAAATGACAATAACATTCGCAGAGGTGTTTCAGGAGTGTGTTCATAAACGTTCGTCACAAAGCGTAGATTGTAAAACATTTGGATAGAAATAACATCTAGGAATAAAGTAAACACTTCAGGGTTTATCGTTATATTGACTATGTGGGTATATTAAAAATTAATCGATTATTCATTATACAGTAATTTGTTACTTTCAAATGCACATAGTTTCAAGTTTACAATATCTATTTATAAATTAGGTTACGTTAGTTCTTGTGCGCATTGTTCTATCGATAGAAACTGATCGTCGTAGACAGTCTGTCCGCTCGCTGGTTTAACTAGTAGATTTGCTAAAATTTGCTCAAACAAAACAAAAACTATTCCAACAAAACCAGCGAATGATATTTTTCACCATAAATGATGAAAGCGTGAATGAAGTAAATTAGAATTTAAAAATTCCTTTTGAACATTGACATGGCATCAATTATTATATTAACACCAAACGTTTATCTCAAACGTCAGAAGGATTCTTTTGTATTTAAACCATGGTGTGAAAAATTCTACTCATTTTTTGACTATGCCATTAAACCTATACTACTCTATGGTGGTGAAATATGGATTTTATTTAATATTCTCAGTCAGCACGTTTTCGTAATAATTCAATTGATCACGATGAAATATATGAAATATATTCTGAGGCTTTGTATGAAAAACTTGCTTTTATCAAATTCAAATTTTGCAGAGTTCATAAAAAGGGTAAAATTTGCAGTTCGTGCTGAACTGGGAAGATTTTCTCATGGGTTTAAAGGGGCATGGTCACGATTTTGGTCAAATTCTGGGTTGTTTTTTTTTTTTGTTTTTGTTTTTTGTTACTTACAATGCTTTAGGAATGTATCGCTAATGATCAAATAAAATTTGAGAGTCAAGCGTAGAGTTATAAGCAAGATACAGGGCTCACAATTCTTTGTCATGTAAACAAGGCTCGTGCCCTGTTTTTGTTTACATAGGTTCAATATACCGGTAAAAAATCTTTTTAAGCTGATTTGTATATGTTCTTATTCATTTTATGCATTAAGAAACAGTTTCTAACGTTTAACACAATTCATTTTAGGTCTAAAACTGGAACTTTCACTTCAACATTCAAAATGTAAACAAAAGCTTTGTTTACATAGCAAAGAATTGGAAGCTCTGTAACTCGCTTATTACTCCTAAAATGACACTCAAATTTTGATTGCCTGTTAAAAATGCCTTACTGAAGCACTGTAAACATTAAAGTCGGAAAAATAATTTTTGACCCAAGTCGTGACCATGCCCCTTTAATAACATATCACAAATGTTGGAGTATTGGCATCGATTAGAAAATCCACATAAATCATTTCTAGTTCAATTTTGAAATCAAAATACCTTCTTGACATGGATATGTAAATGTGTTACTGAAATACTTTACAAAACTTAAATAAAAAAGAAGAGGGATTTTTTTTAACTTTAAATGAAAAAAAAACTTAATATCTACTGTAAAATCAAGCACAATTTTGGTTTTGAAAATTATTTCACAATTTTGAGTAATTTTGATTTGAGAAAGGTACTCATTAAATTTTGAATTTCTGCACACAAACTTATAGTTGAAACAAGCAGACACTTACGGTTGTCTAGAACTGCAAGAATCTGTATGAACTGTTCACTTAATAAGGTTGAAGATCAAAGACATGATCGTTTTAATTGTCAAAAATACCAGAAGAAAAATACTTGTTTGAAAGGACAGTACAAAGCACTTGTCTGTTTTAATGGTTTAACACTGTCTAATAAATTTGTTTGGCTTTTGAATACATGTTTTGCATCTTTTTTCTTTATTCTCCAAGATTTTAATAATGTCATCTTTTAGGATTTTATACAATCAAGTGTTTTGTATATGTATTAATTCCACAGTGCAACTATGGATTTCATTTGTCCTATAGACTCTTGTTGCTCTTTGCCGTTGGCACATGCACATGACTGATCTCGTTACTTACTCAATACGAAGTCACTTAAATCTTAATATTTTCTATAACTTTAGCACGATATCATTTTCACTATTATGTTATTGAATATAAACATATATATGTAGCATTGAAATATTGCTTTGAGTAAAAGTTTTACCACCGCCTCTTGTTACTTCTTGCTATTTTTTCTTTGTACATGTAATAACTATATGTATGCCTTTACCTACTGATTTTTAACTTGTTTAATAACCATTATATCAAAAAAAAAAATAATAATAATGATATTGAGATGTGGCTGTACAATTCTGAGCCTAATTGAGGGTAATTTTGTACATAATATCATCGCATTATATTATTAAACAGCACTGTTCTACTGTATGTGTATTTATCATGCATATATGTAATCATAAATGTTATCTATCATGCCCCATGATATCTTAAATTGGAAGATTTATTCTATTCTATTCTACTCTTTAAAATGGTTTTGAATATAACGTAAGTTTGAACAACAATGGTCGAACAAATTAGAAAAACAACATAAATCCCAGCCTTTTTATATGATAAAATCATCTTTTGGACAGTTCACCATCAGCTATAGGAAATCATAAGGGGAAACCGTTACTATTAATCACTGTAAGAAGTATTTAAAAAAATACGTACTTCACTCCAGAGATTGATATCATAGGACTGTAGAGGACTCCCTCCCTGCAGTTCTGTCCCCGGTGTCACGTGACTTCTTAAGTTAAGGTAGCACTCCCCATTGCTGACGTCAAAGTTAAAGGAGAGACATTTTCTCTGAAGTCTACATCGCCTTGCACAGAATAGAAGACTTGGAGTAGAAAATGTAAAATATGAAGCGTTCACGACAGCAGCTCCGGAAAAGCCGGAGAACGTCTCTTGATAGCAAGAATAGGCCAAAGATGCTAAAGAAAGCAGAAGAAGTCTGCCGATGGTACGTAGTGAGAATTCCATGGTAAAGCATCTAATGATTGCTGTCTATATGTTTAGCCGCTGTGGTAGACAATGACACATCCCAGTAAGGGTGGGACAAGAAGAGATCCTTACATGCCTGCATTGATCCTTAACTACTTCAGAAAAACGTCATTTTCTCCGGCGATGGAGTGTCAATCATTACATGGTGACTCTGCAAACTTGGTGTCCTGATCATTGATGGCTGATCAGAGAGGTGAGTGACGAGCTTTTTGATTTTATGATATTAACGGCCCAAGTCACGCTAATGACACCAGCGGGTTAATGCAGATTCCTGCAGAAATCACCCATTTAAATGATAGTTGTTAGTCAGTGTTTGCTTTAACTACTCGTTGATCCAGAATTTTAATTGTGAATATTGACGCAACCAACATCTCATCTAGAACTCTTTTATTTCCCCCATTAACACTGATTGTTAATTCATTACGTATATTCAAAGTATTGTTCCGATCTATTATAGACATGTCGAATGAATAATTCAAGTTTCCACGGGCATATCTAACGAACAGTATAAATACGGTCAGATATCAATAACTCCTCAATATGGTTTATTCCATCATTTGTTGGGTGCTCTTGTATGCCATATCTAAGTGATTTATTTTGGAAGATCTTGAAGTACAGTATTACGATATTGAAATACGCATACTGTGTATTATTTATTTTGCATCAATGTTACATGTGATTATCTTAATCACAGGTCCATAAAAATCTAAACTTCTTGTAATCGAGTGCCTATAGCTCAACTGTCTCAAAAAAAGAATAATATAATGCATCGATTTTCTAAAGATTTTACCACTCATTTCTTCGACTGTATCAATACCATCTCCTTTTCGGTCCATCCTGGAAGCGAATAGGACTATAAAATTTGTAACCCTAACCCAATAGGACTATAACCTTTGTAACCCTAACCCTAACCCAATGGACTATAACCTTTGTAACCCTAACCCTAACCCAATAGCACTATAACCTTTGCAATTAAAGATGTCTAAACAACCCGACTACCCAGTGCCAATAATAATAGCCTTCATGGTCTAAATGCCTCATTATCAAATATCTCGATTGTATAAAAAGACTTGATGATCAAATAAACATCTCGACTATATGAAGACTTTATGGATTAATGCATGAAATGTCTAAGAAGATCGTGGTCATTTTTAGATTTTATTTATCTTCTTAAGAGGTCTGTATAAAGATATAGGAAATATTCAAATTTTTTAAGTGGCTAAAATATTTGGAACTATTCTTTGCTAAATGATAGTAAAAAAACCTGTTAATATCTAAATATCTTTGATGCATCGGTGGGTAATTTGTTGACCATCCAGTTCCCTTACCTGTCTTAGGCCTGACAGAACTTTGACCATCTAAAGTTAGACAGAACAATGCCGAAACTTTCCATGTCTAGACAGATCATCGTGTTCTCAACTGTCTTATACTGTACACAATGATGCAGAAACTGTCGATGGCTGGACAGGCAAAAGCGTCATCGACTATGAAAGACCTTGATATGACCTTGATATAAACTGTTTTACTTTGCATTCTTTGATAAATGATGTTAGCTGGCACCGTTTTCGTTAATGAGATTTTTAGATTTTTTGTTCTGCGCTAAGTTATGGAGGATTTTAGACTCTGAAATTCATTTTTTTAATTTTGCAAGGAATTCTTTGTATTCCGTCGATTCTATAGCTATTATATCGATAAATGTCGCGGTCAGTAAGTCTGTAGCCGACACCTGGTGGTCGCACCTGACACGTTCACTGGGTACTTAAAGGTCGCCGAGGCTACATTAGAAGATAAGACTTGTTTTGAAATATAGTCAGCGCAGCATGTCGACTTATTTACCAATATCTCAAAACCAACACTATCATGTTCAGAGCTTTCTTCGCGGGGATCTTGGTGGTTCAGGATACATTGGGTCTCTCCGGGTCAGTAGTAAATCTCTCATATTTTTTGACGAGACAGTTACAATATATTATTGAACAGTTACAGTATATTATTGGACAGTTACAGTATATTATTGGACAGTTACAATATATTATTGGACAGTTACAATATATTATTGAACAGTTACAATATGTTATTGGACAGTTACAATATGTTATTGGACAGTTGCAATATATTATTGGACAGTTACAATAAATTATTAACTACAGACAAAATGCTTCATTTTAGTCATGTTTGCAAACGAGAGAGAGCGGAAACGTATATGACGTCATATAACCAGGCTTTCCTATGTCAGGAAAGGTACACAACAAGCTGTGGACACCTGGACTGGAGAAGGTGCGCGCGTTATATGTGAGTACAGGTACACAACAAGATGTAGACACTTGGAATTGGCCGGTTCACGCGATAAGTACAAACTTGTCCTGGAGAAGATGCATGCGCTAAAGGTGATACTTGCTTAGGTAATCACAGAAATGACTTCCTTTTTCAGATACAAGCAAGTTAAAGTACTAGCTAGTTAGATAGATAAAGATGCAGACAAATAATTTAATGTCAAACAGAATACAATTAACTTTCTAATAGATTAAGTGAATGCAACAAAATTGATGGGTCAGACATCATCTCTGTAAATGATATAAACTTTATCAGACTTTTCTAGGGTACAGACCTGCTACACCCCCCGAGAGAGGTACGCTGTGAGGTATCACGTGGTCGAGACCTGCTGTCCCGGGTGGAGTGATGATGGTACTGGAGCGTGCAATATAGGTAATAGAGAACGAACAACGTCACAATATCATTGAATAGTGTACACAGTGTGCTTCACCACATTGAACATTAATCAGAACAAACTGTCCTACCACTTAAAAAATGGGGAAGAACATATACATACAAACCATCAGTTAACGATACATGACAATAGGGGGGCTTTACATTTACAAGTAGGAATATCGCTCAAGGATACTGCTTTGCTTCACATCTAGGAATATTTTAAAAGTGTTATGAATACGGCTCATATCTTTGAATATTGGCTGGATGTAGTATAGGTAGGTGTTACGAGAGATAGATAAAACACATCTGTTCGGTACAAATTCTTTATCTAAACTAACTCAGTTATTTACATGGTAACAACACATATACAATCATAACAATACAAAGTACACAATGACGTCATCACTATTATGACGTCATCACCATTATGACGTCATAACCAGGAATGTACACTGTATATTACATGTCATAAGTAGAATGTTATCGTATTCATAACATCCTCCGCAGGGCACAATGTTTCTGATGATTAATACGGTAGATATACACGGTTAATGTTCCAATATTACAATTCAAGCGGATATAATTTCGATAAAGGTCTCGAAGTTACATGTCCATTACTAGTTCTTATTGTCGCAGAACGAGACAAGTGATCCCTGCCTTCCACAAGTTCTGTAATTAATCCTAGTCTCCAATTAACTCTTGGGCAAGTGTCATAAATTTGGACGACATCTACAACCTTTAAAGTCTGCACGTTGTTCCCGCAATTACGATGGTATTCACGTAGACTTGTAAGATATTCGTGTTTCCAAAGTTGGTGTAAATTGGCAAGGAGATTCTGTTTTCGGATAAAGGAATCTGTCAACTGGTTCTTGTCTGCTTCCTCTTCATCTTTCTCCGGGCCACAAAAGTATTTTGGAAGTGCTCGACGTCCATTGAGTAGAAGAGAGGGTGTCAATGGTTGTGGGTCATTGATATCCGAAGAGACGTATGTAAGTGGACGGTCATTTATTGTTGCTTCTGTCTCGCACAGTATGGTACGAAGGGTTGGTTCACTCACTAATGCCTTTCCAAGTATTTTCCGTAGAGTTGTTTTTGTTATCCTGATTAGGCGTTCCCAAAAACCTCCATGCCATGGTGCACCTTTAGGTATAAACTTCCAGGTAATATTTAAACCAGTTTCCTCCATGATGGTACGTTGGGCAGGTAAAAATGTTGTTCCGTTATCTGAGTATATGGTGTGTGGCATTCCTTTGTTGGTGATGAACCTCCTGAATGCTAATACAAACGTTTCAGTTGATAGATCTGGAACAAGTTCTAGATGAACAGCTCTGGTCGTTGCACATGTGAACAGACATATGTACATCTTTTTTGTCTGTCTATTTACTCGGACAATTAGGGGTCCTGCATAATCTACTCCAGCAGTTGAAAAGGGTATACATACTGATACACGGTCCTTAGGAAGTGGTGGTGGATCTGGTAATTGAAATGGTTGTCCAACTACCTTCTTGCATGGAATGCATTTCCTTAATACATTGATAACACTCTGTCTTATGGCCGGTATCCAAAATGACTGGCGAATTTCTGTGATGGTTTGTGAACATCCTGAGTGTAAACTTCTTTTGTGGATATCCATTATTATCAAATCAGTAAATCTGTGTTTCTTGGGTAGCAGGACAGGATATTTTGCTGAGTCCTCTAAAGGAGAATTGTCAATTCTACCTTTGCAACGCAATAGTCCTCTATCGTCTTGATAAATCTTCAGCTGTTTCTGTAGAGATGTTTGTTGTTTACCTCCATTCATGGCAGTAATCTCTCTTTCAAATTCGTTTTGTTGTACATCTTTGATCCAGAGTACTGTTGCTTCATTTATTTCATCTAGTTGAGGCAGTTTAACAGATTCCTGCCTTTCTTGACTGTTGTTTTCACTGGATGATTTGCAGACTTTTATGAATCTCAGAACATAACATGTAACTCTGATTAGTTTTTGTAGACTGCTGAATCGTGATATGTTTATGATGTTGCTGACTCCAGGAATGATGATATTCTCTGGTTCAACTTCCGGATTTTCATTGTCTGTGTAAGTTGTCAAAGTAGAGGTCCTTGAGATTTCCCACTGAGGGTATTTGGATGGTTCTGTTAACCATGTAGGACCATTCATCCAAAGAGTGTTATCTTTAAATTGTTTGTAGGAAATTCCCCTTGTCTGAAGATCTGCGGGATTGAAGTTAGTTGGAATGTATTTCCATGTATGTCCTTCTGTTGATTCTTCAATCACTGCTTTTCTATTGGTAATGAATTGATTCATTGACTTTTTCGAATGAAGCCAATGAAGGACAATTTGACTGTCACACCATAATGTTGTTGATTTCACGTTCAATATGCCATTCAGGTACTTGGCTAATTTGGCTCCAACTACTGCTCCCATCAATTCTAGACGAGGTAAGGTTGTAGGTTTGATAGGTGCAACTCGGTTTTTTGCCATAATCAGATGTGAGGTATTTTCTGTGACAAGGTATGCACACGCTCCGTAAGCTCTCTTGCTGGCATCTGTGAATATGTGTAGATTAGGAACCGTATGCTCTGCATCTGAATCTTCACATATATATCTTGGTATTGTAGTAGATGATGATTCAGCAAGTTCCTCAGCAAGCTCAAACCATTTCTCCTGGTAACTTTCTGGAAGTCTTTCATCCCAGGTAATACTTTCTTGCCAGATATCTTGCATTAATAGCTTGGCTCTAATAGTGATGGGACTCAAAATTCCTAGTGGGTCAAAAATCTTGGATGATTGGCTGAGTACTTCTCTCTTTGTTGTAAATTTCCTATTGATGTCCAATTCTAGTCTTGGAAAGGAAATCCGGTCTGTTTTTGGATCCCATCTCAATCCTAAGATTTTTACACTGTTGTCACTGTCAAGTACCCCTTCCTCATTTGCTTTGTGACACAGTCTCTTGTTGTTCGAATTCCAACCTCTTAAATTGAATCCAGCCTGTGCTAGAAGAACTCGAGATGTTCATAAAATTTGAAAAGTGAATTTTCATCCTCAAAACTGGTTAAAACATTGTCTACATACAACGATTTGGACAATTCTCTTTGAGTTTCACATGGATTTCTTTCAAAATGCGTTTCCAATGTTTTGTTGAGAATGAATGGTGAACAAGTTGTCCAAATAATATTACTTTGAATCGATAGGTAGAAATCCCAGCATCTGGATTTGTATAATCCGTCAACCAAAAAAATCTGGTCATGTCCCGGTCCTTTTCATGAAGTTTGATCTGTAAGAAGGCCTTTTCAATGTCGGTTGACACAGCATATTGTTTGGCTCGAAATCTCGTCAAAATCATCGGAATTTCATTGAGTTCTGGAGAGTGAGATTCAAGGCAGTCGTTTAGGCTAAGGCTTCCAGATTGTTTACAACTGCAATCATATACTATCCGAATTGGTGTTGTACTTGAATCCTTTTTAACTGGATGGTGAGGAATGTAGTGTACTTGCACATTGGGTGTGTCCTCTTGTTCTACTTTCTCAATGAATCCACATTTTTCCTGTTCCTTAATGATGTTGTCGTATGTCTTTAGCATATCTGGGTCTCGAGATAAACGGCGAATTACATTCTTTGTGCGTTCCAGTGCAATTATTTCATTTGAAGGTAAATTGCAGACTTTTTCTTTCCATGGTAACTTTGCTGTGTATCGACCATTTTCATAGGTAACATACTTCTGATCCTTAATTGGCAAATCAGTTGTTTTTTCCAGGCTTTCGAGGTCTTCTATTTTCCAGAACTTCTCTAAATTCAATTCTTCTGGGCGATGATAAGACAGTATGTTGTAAGAAGCAACATGATTATGTCTTGCACTTGAATGTGTTGGTCCTGAGAGTAGATAGCCAATTTTAGAACTTACAGCAACTGGTCCAGGTCCCCGTATGATGTCATTTCCAACAATGTCCCAATAGTGATCAACGCCGATTAGTAACGAGATATCAAATGTCGATCCATCATAGGAGTGCGCTAACTTCAAATATTTCAGATGAGGGAGGTTCTTGATTGGTACATGATGCGTATGGATTTTGGCTGCAATACATGGAACAACAACTACATGAATCTGAATTTTTTCTCCAGAATCTGCAATCAGATATAAGGTAGAGGTTTTCAAAGTCCGCATCATTTCTTTTCCACCAAATGCTGCAATCGTCAGAGTTTCAGTTCCAGTGTACTTCAAGTTCAGATTTTCTGCTAATTCCTCTGTAATGAATGACCTCTGTGATCCCTCATCAAATAATATATTTGTGGCCATGACTGTTTCTCCACTGGTAACTTTGGCTGTTGCTGTTTTAAGTATTGTTTGAGAATTCGCCACTGAAGATGCATGTAGAGCTGTTGAAGAAGGGATAACTTTCTCGTATGTTGTTGAATCATGTGTTGTTTCCCTTGAGCTATTGCATAAGTAAGTATGGTGTCGTTTGCCACACTTTTTGCAGTTTCTCTTCAAAGGACAGTCCTTGACTCGATGTGATCCAAGATAGTTGAAGCATAATGATTTCTGCTTCACTATGATTTTCTTCTGTTCGCAGGTTAAGGTACAGTTGCCTCCCATGTGAGTTTTATCATCACAGAATACACAGGATTTGTTTTGGTTCTTGTGTGTATCTCTGGTTTCAAAGTTAGGATTGTGTTGAAAAAATTGCTGTCTCCTGTTGTTAGTTGGCTTTCCCTTAAATGCCTTTGTGTAAAAGTTTGCTGTTCGCTGACATGTTGAGTCGTTGTAATACCAATCTTCATCAGTGTTTGATCCAGCTTCAAGAATTGACAGCTCATGTCGTATGGCTTTCCTCAGATCACCAAGTGTCCAGTCATCTCCTCCATGGGTTCTAGCCAAGTTTTGTCTGATTTTTGATGGCAATTTTCTCAATACTACTGGTACTAACAAGTTTCCATAGCACTCTTCAGTCTGGTTCAGAGTTTCTAATCCACGGATATACATTTCCATCTTGTCATAAAATTCCCTCAAACTGTGTAAGGAATCAGTCGGTTCAGGTAGGTCAAGTAATGCTTGCATATAGATTCGAGTAATTTTGTGTGGCTGCCCATACCTCTCCTTCAGTAGATCAATGGCCTTTACGAAGTTGGCATTGGTAAGAGCTAATCCTTCTACCACAGATAAAGCCTCACCCATGAGCAGTGATTTCAAGTAATTGAACTTCTGAACATCACTTAAACTGATACTGTCATGAACTCCAGAGTTAAATGAATCCCAAAATGATTGCCAATCTAATTTGTTTCCATTGAATGTAGGTAAGGATAACTTCGGTAATTTGTAGTTGGAAGCAGTAGATAAACTACCTGACGGCATTGACACAGGGTAATGATCACGTACAAATGGAACTGTTGTGTGATCAGATGACACTTCATTGATTTCATGAGGATGGAGTGCACCATTTTCATCATTTGACTTAAGAAAATCTCGTTTCTCCCCAGTTTCATTTGCAAATTTGTTGTCAATGAATTCTTTAAAACGCCTCAATCTAATGTCTAACTCGGTGTTATACTCATCTGTTTCAATGATTTCATTCTCGATTTCCTCCTCTTCTGTAGTTTGATTCAATATCTGTTCATCCAGATTTTCCATCAACTTCCTTTTCTGCTTCAAGTCTTCGTAAATTGACAAAAGATCTTCCCTGGAAAATTCTTCAGATCCTTCGTATTTTTTCAGTTTTCTGGTAACAGCGCTTCTGTTCCCTGTTCTAGTGGCTTTTAACTTGCGTAGTTCCATATCCTGGTCACGGCACCAAAATGTTACGAGAGATAGATAAAACACATCTGTTCGGTACAAATTCTTTATCTAAACTAACTCAGTTATTTACATGGTAACAACACATATACAATCATAACAATACAAAGTACACAATGACGTCATCACTATTATGACGTCATCACCATTATGACGTCATAACCAGGAATGTACACTGTATATTACATGTCATAAGTAGAATGTTATCGTATTCATAACAGTAGGTAAAGGTTACGGGTAGGGGTTATAACTTGGATTTTATTGTTTACGAGAATGAATAGGTGTAATATTTACGAAGATTCGTTAGGGATATGAAGAGGGATAAACTCATAGAGTTTTGTTTAAGGACATGTACCGGGTTATATTAGGGCTATGGACAAGGATTTTGTTTTGAATATAGATATGGATTATACATATATATGTAGAAATATTGGTTAGAAGCATCTTTATTGGGTGGGGATGGGGGTAAAGTGATGACGTATTTCGTTTTAGTAGGCTGATATATGTATGTAATGATAACTAAAGACCAAAACATAAATGTACTGAGTTAATTAAATAATTCTTGTTCAACTTTCATTTCCCTGTTTTAAAAAACAAAGCGATCTTTTTAGCCAATTGTGGATCTCCTTGTCAGAACGAGGGCACCTGCTCCGCTGTCGCGGGAACGCCCACCTGTATCTGTCAGGATGGTTACTATGGCGACCACTGTCAGCATGGTAAAGAACAGAGAGTAAAACTTTTCTTGTTTTTAAATAACTCACGAGAGTTTCTTTTACAATGATGTGTATTATATTTACGCTTTAATGAAATTTAATTAAGCTTTGAATTATGTATTTAATTTGTTTTAATAGGACATTTTCATCTTCTTCGGTTTATATGTATCTAGAAAGGAACCACTGGGACGTCTGGCAGACAGTGGTCGTCATTTTCTGTGGAGTACTTGTTGCCATAGTAACAGCAATCACAGTATACGTCTACCGACGGAATAGAAAAACGTAAATTATTGTAAATTTATATTTAAACACTTGTCACGATATTAGCAGATAGAGGGTGTCATATAATAAAATGTTGGTGACATTCCTGGGATCATGTAAGTTTTCTGATATGTGAATTATCTTTTAATTAGAGGGGAGCTTGTCGTAAATATTCCCTTCAAATGTATTAATTTCAATGTCGCTGTAATATAACGTACCGAACTTAAAAAACATGCTCTGTCCTTCCTGTCCAATCCAAAGCACCTGTTGTGGATATTATCTTAAAACGACCACTGATGTATCATTTAGAACCTAATTAATTAACTAGACCTTTTTCCACTGATGTATCATTTAGAACCTAATTAACTAGTTCTTCTTCCCCTACAGAGAGGGGACCAGAATCACTCCCGTCCTAGGGTCACTGGGTCAAGGACACACAGCCGGAGTTATCTCCCCCACAGGAGTCCTGGTTCAACCTCCTGACCGACCACACCTCTCTAGTCACGTGATGCGTACTGCCACCGGGCCTGTCTTTTCCCACCCCTGGGGACCCCAAGTGGTACTCCCCTCTGCTCCGATGGACTGTTCAGAGACGTAAAGGCTGGGGCATAGTCCAGCATTACCGAAGAAGTTACAATATCTGACTGTGTCAAAGTACTCTTTATCGGCGGTAGTAGTGAATCAGCTGATGCATATACGTGTTTACAATTTATTTATCCATGTGTGTTTTACTTTTTTTAAGCATTATTCTCTTTATTTATCATATGCGTGTGTTTGAATACTAGTACTTTGTCTATTTTCTTGTGTCGATCATCAATTATATGTTTATCCTTTGTTTGTGTTAAGTATATATGGTATATACATTTACGGGGCCATATGTTTGTCCATATTTACTATTTATTTATTGCATATATACAGACAGTTGTGTATATTATCAGTTGTGCATATTATGATTATGTTCCTTTCATTGCGTCATTGTTTGTTTCGTCATCCCCGGTCCCCATCAGGCCGTGTGTCTTGTAGTTAGACAAGCTTTCAGTTGATATACAGAGTGGTCTTCCCCTAAGAAGATTTAGAGAATATGAATAAACCGTTTGTCTTAATTTGGTATTTATTAGTCTTGAGTATCATAAAGGATTTTATAGAAAAACGTCATTTTATTTCAATAGACGAAGTAAAATTACATGTATAATTAGAAGGAGCGATACATTAAAAAAATATAGCTAGTCTTCGATCAAATAAAGAGCACATGCTAAGCAAACTTTTTCCAAATCAGCGACCATTTCATTAATTTGTATTCATTTCAATATTTCAATGTTAATAATTTGTAGGAATTTTGTAGTGGAAATAAGGTAATAAAATTTGGGCTGAAGATTTCATAGCATTTTGTTCAAAACGGTACGAAACTGGTTTATTCAACATCATAACGTTAATTTTTTTTTTATATTTTTATTTATTTATCTTATTTTATTTCATTATTTTATTATTTTGTTTTATTTTATTTATTTATTTATTTATTTATTTATTTATTTATTTATTTATTTTGTGGTAACGCGTTTTCTCGGTGATACACGTTTCAAATCAATAGCTTTTTTAAAGAAGACGTAGCAATTTTTTTTAATATTTAAAGGATCGAAATTGTCACCGAAGGTTTGATTTTTTCAAGGTATTCATGCTTGCAAAATTTCACGAAGATGAAGTATAGTTTATTTGAAGGGTGTTGCTATGTTCATTATTTTATTTTTTTCTCCTTGGCATCAGAAAACTGATCCATATTGAGAGAGTATTTGTCGGAATGTCTTTCACAGGTTTTGGCGGACACGTGCGTCGTAAGCGAGGCAGACGACGGTCACGTGGCGCACACGTTTAAGCAAAACAATGTGAGATCGCATCGCATGACCCTGAATTAGATAAAAGCTCTATCAAAATTATGCAAAAGGATTAAATATAAACTTCCAGATACATAAATAATTTTATAAATATATATATATATATATATATAGAGAGAGAGAGAGAGAGAGAGAGAGAGAGAGAGAGAGAGAGATTGTTTTAAAATGTATGAATGAATTAATGAGAATGCTAGTATGCACATACCTTACACAATATTTCAACACATAATTTTAAAGGCTGACATACAATATCTTATTTTGAATTCTGATTTCTATTTATCATTATGAATTTATTAACAGATTGTACCGGTGTACACAATAATCCGTGGCGTTTGATTGGCTGACAGCTGGGCAGCTGCACGCGCGTCGCTTTGATGTGTGGGGACCAGCAGGTGTTTTTGGCTGCATGCTCAGGTGAACTGGATTATCATCATGTGGTAATGCCGGGCCCAGGCTAGGCTCCCCCGCGCACCTGCCCTGTCTCAAGATCTGCCGTAATTACGTTTGGAAGTTTTTAAGAGTTTTTTCACATTTACCTGAGAAAATCCGACTCAGCAAATTCGATTTAAAATGACCTTATTTAAACAGGTATGTACCTTTATATATTTAGATTTTGTAGGGGATTATTCGTCTGTTTTGTCTGTGATAACACCCATATTGTTAGACAGTCATGTTACTTCTACATGCAGTTATCCCATAAGGTGTTCATGCATCGGGGTCGGAATCCTGCATTAGATAGATACATATAAAAGTGAAGAAGTTTGCCTACTGTTTAAATAAAATATATATCATAATATTTCCTTCGCTATAAATTGATTTTTATATTACGATATACATTTGACTGTACTTAGAGTATCACAAATACAACAGCTACTATAAGTAAATTGTACAGGGTCAAAGCAAATACCTGCATGATATTATATATATATATATAT
>WFKH01011925.1:97949062-97963910 GCA_016163765.1 Magallana hongkongensis | reverse complement strand
TGACCCCCGGGGTAGGGTGGGGCCACAATGGGGGGTTGAATTTTTACATAGGAATATATAGAGTAAATCTTTAAAAATCTTCTTCTCAGAAACTAATCAGCCAGGAAAGCTGAAACTTGTGTGGAAGCATCCTCAGGTAGTGTAGATTCAAAGTTGTGAAAATCATGACCCCCGTGAGTAGGATGGGGCCACAATGGGGGGTCGAATTTTTACATAGGAATATAGTGAGTAAATCTTTAAAAATCTTCTTCTCAGAAACTAATCAGCCAGGAAAGCTGAAACTTGTGTGGAAGCATCCTCAGGTAGTGTAGATTCAAAGTTGTGAAAATCATGACCCCCGGGGGGTAGGGTTGGGCCACAATTGGGGGTCAAATTTTTACATAGGAATATATAGAGTAAGTCTTAAAAAAAATTTCTTCTCAGAAACAAATCAGCCAGGAAAACTGAAACTTGTGTGGAAGCATCCTGTGGTAGTGTAGATTGAAAGTTGTGAAAATCATGACCCCCGTGAGTAGGATGGGGCCACAATTGGGGGTCAAATTTTTACATAGGAATATTTAGAGTAAATCTTAAAAAATCTTCTTCTCAGAAACTAATCAGCCAGGAAAGCTGAAACTTGTGTGGAAGCATCCTCAGGTAGTGTAGATTCAAAGTTGTGAAAATCATGACCCCCGGGAGTAGGGTGGGGCCACAATGGGGGGTTGAATTTCTACATAGGAATATATAGAGTAAATCTTTAAAAATCTTCTTCTCAGAAACTAATCAGCCAGGTGATTCTTTAAAATTGTGTAGACTTTGGCCCCTTGATGATTCTTTGGCCTCACAAGGGGTTCAGAGTTTGATGTAGGTTTATATCCCATACATAAACAATTGTTTAGGATCTTTTTGAGAACTGCAATGCTCAACATGTGTTATGACTATAAAATCATCCTGTTAGAAAAGGGACTAATGATAATAAAAATTAGAATATCCAGGGGGAAAAATGGATTTTCATTTATACAGGATCTACATGTGTTATACTACATTGTCCAGATAGTTTGTATTATGACTCCATTAAGCTGATTTCATCATACCTATTGTTCCTCAGGTGAGCGATGTGGCCCATAGGCCTCTTGTTCTGTAATTTTATAAGTTTGAATTGTTCAAGGGGGGGATGGAACTGGTCCATAACCCCCCACCACCCCCCCCCCCCCCCCGCAAAATTTTTTTTTTGAAAATTACCGCAATTATTAATAATCTTGGGATTAACAAAATTTGCAATGCATGAAAAAAACCCCCTGGTATATTCAGTATATGGACACTAACTGTGTATTTCAGTGTGCTCCCAATGAGCTGACCAATGGGGTCATCAACGCCTGCTTCCTCCTGATGTTCAAGGATCTAATTCGCCTCTTTGCCTGTTACAATGACGGAATTATTAACCTACTAGGTATGTCACCATCAGGACAGCGCAGTATCACATTTTTTGGCAATGATAATCTGCGATTCTATTCAATAAAAACTTTTCAGTTTCATTCTATTGTTTTGATTTTTTTCCCAACTTTAATTGAATATTTTACTTTGGCAAAATAGTGTGTATGATTGACTCTTTTTATCTTTGCAGAGAAATACTTTGATATGAATAAAAAGCAATGTAAGGATGCATTAGAAATTTACAAGAGGTTTCTGGTCAGGATGGACAAGGTCTCCGAATTCCTGAAGACGGCTGAGGTACGTATTGATGAGATTGTCGGTTACATCATCCAGTAGGCAGTGTGTGACCATACGTATTGGTGGTATTGTCTGTTACCATCATCCAGTAGGCAGTGTGTGACTGTATCACCTCTTTTAGGGGTGGTTGGGTTTGGTTGGGTGGGGGTGGTATTGTATGTACTTTTTGAGGCGCATCGCTATCAGCGATGTAGCCTCATTGCTGTCGGCTCACTTCTCTCGGCTTATATACAAGCGGCGTCATAGAACTCAAGTATCAATGCGCCAATAAATATATAGTGCCGTTCTGATTGTTACGTATTTTCAATCAGAAACATATATTCAGTGTACGTTTTAAAAATATCAACAAATCATTACAACAGATATCTCCTTTACACATTGAAAAAACATCAACATCTGATGTTGATGTTCAATGAAAGAACAAAACAAAGATTAATACGCTAATGAGCCTGCAATGCGATGTACGTATGATAGAGACAGAGGATCAGTCAACCGATGAGATAATTTGCATAACAACAGTTCGTACTTCAATTTAAAAGCGGTGACGTTAATTGTTTGAATATCGGAGGTAAAAAAAATGTAATAATTTCGTATATAAAATATTTATATTAAAATGAGAGTAAGTGGCTGTCTTCCTATAGCTAGGAACAGATTTCGTATTTTATCACTTGATAAAACGAATAAGACGATGTCTAACTGAATGAGGAAAAGCGCGCCACCTTGCGGAGCTACCTTGCATAATTGGCATGGTGCATAAAAAGGGTATTTAATTCAAATAAGTGAAAAATATGCATTATTTATTGAAAGAATGATTATTAATCAGACAATACTGAAGTATGGTCAAAAACCTCAGCCACATTCGAACTTTGCATTTGTGGTTTACAAGCCTGATACTTTAACCACTCATCAAGGAAGATAGTCAAACACTCAGTTGTCTCATGCCGCCATAAAAATGCTTGTAGTGATGTTTTTAGCTACCTTCAATGCGATGCGCCTCTCACGCCTTGATTTGTGTATTTTTGTGTATGTCTCTTTCATAGGTACTTATTAGTTGAATGTTCATAACAACCATTCAGTTGACAGTGTGTGACTTGTCTCACCTCTGGGGGAAGGGGTGGGGTGGATATTGTGTGTGTATTTCTGTGTGCATTTCTATATCTCTTTCTCTGAGGTATGTACAGGTGAGACTCACATCTGGGGGTAGGGGTTGGGGTAGAAAGTGTGTATTTCTGTGTCTGTCTCTCTGTTTCATTCTGCAGGCTTCACACAGATATCAGTTTCTGTTTTACAAGTGGAGGTTGTGTGAGGGGTTGATTTTAATCTGTGTACTTGTGTGTTTGCCGATTTTTAGTCTATAGTTGAGTGGGATGGTGGGGGGGTGGGGGGGGGGGGGTGTGTGTGTGATGCTTGAATGAAGTCAGCTCCCTGTCTTTTAATTCTTGTAGAAAGTTGCCATATACCTTCATGTCTTTTTTAGGGTAGGGCAGGGATGGGGCAGAATATTTTATACATGTATTATTTTGCTTATCGTGCTCAAGTGAAATGTTTCAGAATAAGAACATGAAGAAGAAAGATGTTTCCTGTGATTAGAACATGCATTCTTAATAATTGAGATATCCTGGGTTTGGCATATCAGGTTGAAGCACTGGTCTTATAATTCATCTCCTTATAAGCCAATTAAAAAGAACTTTCAGAAGCCAATCAAAAAGAACTTTCAGAAGATAACGACCCAAAGTTTGCACTGGATGCCAGTCTAGCTTTTATGCTGTCTCTGATTTTGTGTTTAAAATTTCTTTACAAATTTTTGACTTTTGTGTTTTATCACTATAATAAATCTTACTCTCTAATTTTGTTTTCACGCCGGTTTAGACTGCGGAGTCTAAATATGGAAAGGTTGTATACTGTAGTAGACACACCGTTTAGTCGTTTTTTTTTAACGCTCTGCTAACAAGCATCACTTCTACGCTTCTCTCCATGTGCTTTTTATTTTTAAGTTTTAATTTGTGATGAGATTTGTTTATTTCACAGAATGCCTCCAAAAACCCCCAGCAGGTATATTTCAGTTGCCATAGCAACATCCTTTCTGCTTTCTGTCATTGGTTGTATTGTATACATGTGATCAATGATCTCCATATAATCAGATTTTCTGTATGGTTTGTCTCCATCATTTAGCAATAGTAATGCGATTTAACAGCATGGCATCAGGCATTCACAAAGTTACAGACTCTGTAACACTCTCAGGGAAAGCCAAAAATAAAGAATAAAGAACATCTAAGTGCTCAATGGAGATGATCATACAGATTTGGACTGGGTGCTACCACAAACTGAAAACATAGAAAAATCTAATGAAATGATTCTCAATGCACAAAATTTACTTGAAACCATTTGAATCTTCATTTTATGTATTTTTCACTAGTGTTTAGTCAAAGTAAATTATTAAAAGTTAGCTTTTATTAACTTGGTCTTAAGTCAAAGGGTACAAGAGAGAATTTCATTAAGGAGAACATCAGAAAGTTGAAGTCAGTTTTAACACACTAATACATGTACCCAGAATAAAAGGTAACAAAGAACAGACTCCAACTGTGTCAGGAGTTGTTTGATTGCAGCAGCAAGGTCATCATCATTAAGGTGAAGTAGAGCTAGGAGAGGGGAGTTAACTCTGTCATCAACACACTGTCAGTACACTGTGCACATGTCTATATTGGTACCAGGGGAAGATCGGACCAGATACAGATGTACTCTAGACATGGTTTCTACGCCAAGACGGAACTAATCAGGCCCACTGCTATTGTTGATTTCATCCATTTACACCTGTATATTATATACCTTTTTGAATTTTTCATCCTTAACTTGCTACCATTTTGGAGCATGTAACTTTCATTTATTCTGGAGTCTGTATGTCGCATTTATTTCTTTAAACTTGATAGACAGCCAATTACGCTGCTTCCACCCATGATGCATGTCATTTCAACTTGTTCATGGAACTTGAGCCTTATGTTTGATAATTACTGAAGTCTGTACTGATTCAGAAGTATGAAGATTTCAAAGATACTGTTGTCTTTTGTCTGTTTTTGATTGTTTTGATTGTTTTTTTGCAGAGTGTTGGTATTGACAAGAGTGATATTCCTGACCTAGCCAAGGTAAGAGACTCGGACCCTCACCCCCATCCACTACACGCCCCCTCAACCCTGCTTCTGTGTGATCAAAATGCCATAGATAGTCAGAGTGTGTTTACTGAAGTCATCAAAGAGACTTGTTTTAAATTGACTTTGTAAGCAAAAAGAATTTAATTTTGAATAAAGGATAAGATTTAAGTACCCCCCCCCCCCCACAAAAAAAATGAATCTTTAATACTGGAATGAACAGAGTAAATGCATAAACACCGAAAAACATGAATTTCTAAAAAAAAAAAAAAAAAAAGAAAGAAAAAAACAGAAGCAAAACATGAACTATGCGATAAGAGACTGGTAGATGTCTGGCACAGACACTAAATAGAGCTGTAGATATTGGGTTCAACTTCCCAAGTGTAAGACCGAGCTGGGGACACAGTGAAAACAGAGGCGTGTTTAGAAGAGCTGGCCCACGTAGGGATTTGTGAGCCCTCCCGAACACTTGTGTGACAGGGATAAGAAATTCAGCATGTGCTGGCGAGTGCTTGCGGTCACCCACTCTGCGGAACATGCCTGGGTTTTGTCTGGTGTTTTCCCAGTCCATAAGCTGGTCTATACCTCACCGTTCATGCTAATCTCTCTCTCTGGTTTTGTTTCTCTTGTCGATAGGGCCTGAAGAACAATGCTAATTCAGTAAGTCCATTCTATGTAGATTTGATTGCTCATCATATTCATTCATGCTTGTGTATGTAGGCCAGGCATGTATGAATTATGACGGAAAAACAGTGTGTACCCCTGGACCAGCTCCTGGGAGCTGTATAGAGCGACTGCCCTTCACCATGACCTTGACCCTTGAACTCTCATGTCACCATCTGTTTAGTTTTGTTCCACTCTGTGTCATGTCTTTCCCTTGTTTTGATGTCGTATTCATACAAAGCCTGGCAAACTAACAGCCAGTTGTCCAAGATTCTAACCTCTAACCTGTTACTATATTGTTTTTCCCACTACTAACTATTCACCCAGCACGTAACAGTTACCAATACACAAACTAACAGGGTATTTCTTTGGTACATTCAATGAACTGGTAATATTGTGGTTAATTCAAGAAAAAACACACAAAGTTGTTGTTAGCTGTCAGCAACTCTCTCATCAGCTGTAGACAGTTTTCAATACTGAAAAAATTAGTGATAGAGATAGACAACAAATTTTGACGATATAAACTGTTTCACAATGAGTTAAAATGGCCATGTTGTGACGTACTGTTATAAAAAGTAGAAGTCATGGAGTATTGAGGATCCTTAAGATTGTTAAGCAGCGTGCTTACAAATAAGTGGAATTATAAGAATCGTGATGATTGTAAGTCGATGTAATTGTGATGATGAGAGTTATCCAGCGTGTGTTCCGTAGAGCGAGTGCTCGCTAGTGATCACCAACATTTGTGTTCCAGGTATAGGGTAATTGGTGAGCGCTCGCGATCACCAGCTCTGCTGAACACACCGATGGTTCCACCACCAATTTTCAAGAATTTTGATGTTCAGTCGATCTGTGAAGTCAAATGTTCATTGAAGTATGATATCTACATCTATCTGATATCATACTGTACGGAAGGGACCCTTGACCACAAGTTTACTGTGAATTTTAATCAATCTCTGATATCATATTGTACGGAAGGGATCCTTGACCACAAGTTTATACTGTGAATTTTAATCAATCCAGAAGAATTGATGCCTATGGTTATATCGATAAAACTACATTAATTCACTTTTTGTGTATTTCAGGACACCAAGGTCAGCCATTACAAACATCTAAAGACTTTGATGCTTGTATCTTAATCTTTGTCATCAACATGTTTGCTATACTCATCTTGGCTAGCTAGCATGTATCAATGAAACAGGCACTTTCATTTTCACTGCATAATTAAATTATTTTGAAGACAATTTATTTAACAGTTTAAAGCCTGAAAGTTAAAAAAAAGGATTAAATTTTTTGATAGGTCAGGGTTTTTAGCTCACCTGAGCTGAAAGCTCAAGTGAGCTTTTCTGATCAAAATTTGTCCGTTGTCTGTCGTCGTTGGCGTTGTAAACTTTTCACATTTTCATCTTCTTCTCCAGAACCACTGGGCAGATTTCAACCAAACTTGGCACAAAGAATCACTGGGTGAAGGGGATTCAAGTTTGTTCAAATGAAGGGCCACACCCTCTTTAAAGGGGAGATAATTTAGAATTATTGAAAATTTGTAGGTATTATTCTGCCTCAGGTATGCAGATAGTTAACCATTTATTCGAGAACTTGGTAAAAAGCTACAATCAAAACAAAATGCTAATAAGTACATAATCAACACAAATATGACACAAAATTATACATTTCCACAATTTCCTTAAGACAGTATCAGGTTCTGAGCAGTTCATGCATTCAGCACACATCATGTAGAAAAAATTGCATATATTGCAAGCATACATATGTTTGACCTATTTATGACAATACTGATGGACTGTAGATTAAAGTGTTAATCTAAATATACAATATCATGAATTATAACTATTAGATGCACGTTAACAAAACTAATTTCTGTTATATTTCGACAACAATCTATTGACAGGATACATGTTTATGGTAAAACAATTCATCACAACTCGATACAGAATGCAGCGATTGGTAAATAAACAACACATAATACAGAAGAGTTCTAACCTTTCTAATAATTCGTACATAAACTGATTCGTACAAAAATGATTTTTATAAACAAGTAACAACACAGGTTTTTTCAAAAATCTTCTCAAAAACTATAAGGCAAGAAAAGCTGTAACTTGTATGGAAGCATCCTCAGGTAGTGTAGATTCAAGTTTGTTCAAATCATAGTCTCCGGGGGTAGGGTGGGCCACAATGGGGGATGAATTTTTTACATAGGAATATATTGAGAAAATCTTTAAAAATCTTCTTCTCAAAAAAAGCTCAAATTGGAGTGGAAGCATCCTCAGATAGTGTAGATTCAAGTTTGTTCAAATCATGGTCCCCAGGGGTAGGGTGGGGCCACAATGGAGGATGAATTTTTACATAGGAATATATAGAAAAAATCTTTAAAAATCTTCTTCTCAAAAACTATTAGACCAGAAAAGCTCAAATTGGAGTGGAGGCATCCTCAGGTAGTGTAGATTCAAGTTTGTTCAAATCATGGTCCCCAGGGGTAGGGTGGGGCCACAATGGGGGGATGAATTTTTACATGGGAATATATAGAAAAAATCTTTAAAAATCTTCTTCTCAAAAACTATTAGACCAGAAAAGCTCAAATTGGAGTGGAAGCATCCTCAGATAGTGTAGATTCAATTTTGTTTAAATCATGGTCCCTGGGGTTAGGATGGGGCCACAATGGGGGGATGAATTTTTGCATAGGAACATATAGAGAAAATCTTTAAAAATCTTCTTCTCAAAAACTATTAGGCCAGAAAAGCTCAAATTGGAGTGGACACATCCTCAGATAGTGTAGATTCAAGTTTGTTTAAATCATGGTCCCCAGGGGTAGGGTGGGGCCACAATGGGGGCATAATTTTTACATAGGAATATATAGAGAAAATCTTTAAAAATCTTCTTCTTAAAAAATATGAGGCCAGAAAAGCTCAAACTTGTGTGGAGGCATCCTCAGATAGTGTTGATTCAATTTTGTTTAAATCATGGTCCCCAGGGGGTAGGGCGGGGCCACAATGGGGGGATGAATTTTTACATAGGAATATATAGAGAAAATCTTTAAAAATATTCTGGGAAAGTTTTCAGTCCAAAAAGCAGTAACTTGTGTGAAAGCACGGGTTGTGCAGTTTAAAGTTTGATCAAACCATGATTCCCAAGAGAAAAGTGGGGCCACAAAGTGTGGAGGAGGGTTATATAGGAATAGAGAAAAATCTTCTTACAGGTACAACAACAAAAGGAGCTTGGTATTTACCATAAAAATATGTGAATTAAAATCGGCAGATATTTTAAATTTTTTGAGCAAGATCTACTGTACTTAGTTGTCAAGATATTTTGATTTTGATACTGTAATAGTAATTTGATCAGTGTTAAGGCAATTGTTGCTCAGGTGAGCGATGTGGCCCCTGGGCCTCTTGTTACTTAGTAACTTACAGTCATATCAAATTTGTAAAGATTAAGAATTACGATACAAGGAGCAGATCACTGTGTTGGATTATAAACAGTTACGGTATTATATATTATTTATTTATGCTGTATGATGATATTCCTAACTGTTAATTGTTATTGACCAGATTATAACTCAGTTAAATTCATATTAAATTTCTGTAAGAGACAGAGGAAGTCATACTCGGTAGATGTAAATATAGCTGTTTATTGTTATCAACCTAGAGCCATAAAAGTTAGACGAGCTCACTTTTGATCTCAGTCTCACTTTTCCTCTATGTATTCCTTTTGTAAAAGTGAGACCATCCCCCCTTTTCCTTACACTCGTCAGAGTCTGACAGATATCGATAAGAGGTCATCTTTACACAACCTCTACATTTGCATACAATCTAAATATACCCCAACCAAGCACAGACATGCTTTTATCTGTTTTATGAGAGGTGTAACTCTTCAATACTGGAGGTTACGTAGAAAAGAAGCATGAATTAATTTTTCTATCTCCTTTTGAAGAGTTCCGATAGATTTTCTAAAGCAGGGAAAGCCCTTCCCTGATTGGTCAGAAGTAAAGATCGTGTGAAGATGACCTTCTATCGATATCTGTCAGACCCTGACGAGTGTAAGGAGAAGGGGGATGGTTTTAATCAGACTGATCAAAAGTGCGCTTGTCTAACTTTTATGGCCATGGGGCCAGATTATAATTAAGTTAAATTTATAGCTCTTGAGTTCATTAACATACCTTTTCACAATTTCTTTTTTTTCAAATGGCTGAACGGCGGGGGAGGGGCAGGGGAGGGGCAGGGAAGAATGATTGGAAGATGGTTGTAAGGTCATCACTGATTTGATATGTAATAGAAGAGGAGAAAGTCCACAACTAGGCTCGAACTCGGGACCATTCAGTTTAAAAATCAGCGCTCTACCAACTGAGTTAAAGGGTTAACCCACTAGCTAGTCCTAGTAGGAGCGTGGCAGTACTGAGCCTTTATATACACACTATTACAGAGATATTGTAGCCACTGAAAAAAAGTTAACCCAAACTCTGTATATAGATTCACTGATTTTGAAAAATTCCATTACATGACAATAGGAAGATACATGCACTTTTCATAAATATAACAGTTGCACTTTTACTTATAATACAAGCAAGGATATCTGAAGCTTAAATCATCAGTTTTATGTCTTATTAATAACAGTGATCACATGAAGATAACTTGTATTTAATCTTTTAGTGGAGAGAATGGTGCCAACAATTCTATTTAGCAGGAATGATCTGTAATATGATAACAGTGTATTTCTTTCACTGCAGCACATTCTCAATCCTGAAATAAAGAACTATTAACTTGGTCTCCCAAGTAATATATAACTGAGCCATATCTATAGAACTGTTGCTTTTAATTTTGGCTACCCATTAGATTAATGCTAGAAAAAGATTTTGGTGCAGGGTATGTTTATTTTCAGGTTTTCAACAACAATTAAGTTTTTTAAATCTGTACCTATCCCGTTAACATATATCTAATTTTAGATAAACATCTGAGATGACTTTTTATCCCTTCCTCATTTTATACCAAATATTTGCTAAATTTGGTGTGCTAAATATGTTTGCTTTTTGGCAGTTTAAAAAAAAAGAACCCAAAAATTAAATCTCCAGCATTACCTCTAAGCTTGATTTCAAAATTAAATGGAAAATTGGCCAAAGTGTAAAGCTTCAATTTATTATCCAAAACTGTTTTTCTTTAATAGAATTCACCAAAAATATCCTTACAACAAAAAGAAGAACCAACCTGAATGCTAAAATGGCCCTCTTCTCCATTGTTTAAATTAATGCTGAATTAAATGAGCAATATTTGAATACATGTTCTCTCCTCTTCTTTATCATGGCTTAGACTAAATGGCATTTTGATCATGAATTATGGCATGATGTTTAGCTTATAAACCAACAATATTTCTCTATAAAGCTCTTAAGCTATGGTAAATATTTATTAATAATATATAGATCAGTAATGATTGTGATAATGATTACTTGTGAACCAACATGATGTACAATTTGTTACTGATGGTCTCATGTTGATATGTAACTTATTGATACTTGACATTCATCTATTCTTCTTTAGAATACATATTCCTAATTAAACATGAGGAAATAATATCTGCGTAAAATTGTGAAAAACACTTCTCGCAGATTTTTTAGATCTCACTTTTATTTGTGAGACAGTTGTGAACTATATGAAATATGAAGTTTGGAGCTTGCAATTTTATATTCTCGTAGTCTGGTACAAAACAGTGAAATCGCTGAATTAAGTACTTGCTTAAAATTAGGCAGTATCTGTACTGTTCTGTTATATATATTTTTTGGATTTTTTTCCCCTTTTTGCAGGCCCCCTCTAGTCTCCTTGATGCCTTAGAACAGCATTACCAGTCCCTGGAAGGGAAGAAAGGGGTGACAACTCCTGTCAGTGGCTCAAAGTAAGTATTATAGAAACACAAGGATATGGCATACCCCTGAATGAAGAAAAAAGATTTTTATATTTTATTAGTAATCCATCTTATTTAGCAGCATTTCCTATAAAAATCAGTGACTGGCACACTGGCTGTAGTTTCCATGGTTTTTGTTTTTGTTGAATGACTTTAACGATTTCATTGGTTTTCTGTAAGATTTATTTTCGAAATATGTTATAAGTTTTTATTGTATGAAAATATGGAACACATTCTTCAACATTCAATCCTTTAAAGGTTACAATTTGTTTATAAATAAATAAATAAAAGGTCAATAAAATCATAAAGACGACCATATATTACTGCTTTTCTGTACTAGGTAGTTCTGTGTGTGAATGAGATGCTGCTGAGAAGAAAATTTTGATTTTAAATCATTGAAAAAAAAAATGTTCTTAGGTAATGTTTTTACGTTCTTAGCAAAATGATACAGAAAAAAGGAGAGGGCAAACGACCTGCATTCAGATGCGTGGCTTTATTGTTGTTTGTTACAGTTTGTATATACCTGCGTAAGTATGAGTTGAGATGTGTCTGGAGGCCGGGGTGGGTGTGTAAGTGGAGTAACTCTCACTCTGACTCTGTGGTCTAGGTTTTCTATTATTGACCTCAGCTGATTTCACTCCTGTAAAAGTATCTGCCTCTTATCACTGATTTATAAATCATTATAATTATTACATAGTTATAATAATAGGCGAGATAGTTCAATATCTCTACATTTCTTTAGAAACTACATTTGAATGAATTTGAGCCTTGTAACATGTAGCAAAGTTTGTAAATTTTTCTTTAAAATACAAAAAAAACAATATCTTTTGATTTTCACTATACATGCCTTATATGAATTAGTTACCTGTATACATTTTGACTTTCAGAAGCATATGAATGGAAAAAAAAAATGAGCTGTTATGAATGAAATTCAAAATATTTTATATGTGCTAATACATCATATCAAAATGCTTCTTCTATTATATAAAGGAATCCACATGACCTCTCTAGAATTTAACTGTTATCTCCCTTTGATTGTTGTTTTTTTTCTGTAGTAACACTGTTTGTTTGGAGTGTGTGTAACAGTGATCACTCACAAACATAGGGGTCAGAAAACCCCCGCGGGTTGAGCATCCATCTCTGACCAAATTCAATGCCTTCATTTCTGCAGCCAAATGTTTTTCTTAAGAACACCATGATTTCTCTGTTTTTCCACGATAGGAAAGTATCAATTGAACATGTGGATTTTTGTTTTAGACCCGTGGGGTTTGCTGCGGCCATTAACACCATCTCTAGTAACACACCCACAATAAATGTTTCGGAGGAAGAGCGACAGCGGATTTTAGACGAGGAAAATGCTCGCCTTCAGCAGTTAAAGGTAGAGAACTCTGTCGTCATTTCCTCTCCATATGTTGCTTGATCGTTTGCTAGTTGCCAGATTTTGTGAATGTGCATTGTTCATTTTCTTAACTTTTATTTCATGTCACACAATTTTTTTTTCTTGTTTTTAATACAACTTGTGTTAAGATTTACAGATTAAAGAAATCTTTGTTAAGCACACTGTTCACTCTTTACTTTTTAAATTACGTTTTTAATGTTAAATACAATCTGTTTATTTAACCAGCACATTTTCTTTGATTATGATTTGAGACACAATTTAGTTATTGAGTATTGTTCATTTATTTGAACAAACTAGAATTAAAAAAAATTACATAAGTATATTAAATGAGAAATATTTTGAAAGCAGTTACTAGTACTTCTTACATAATCTTTTATGCATGATTTTATTTAATTGTTGATCAAATGCAATGATAATGTTTGGACATCAATGCTTTCAGCTAGCTAAAGAAATCTGAAGCAGGCTTAGTCACACACAAGAAGAGAATTTACTGAAATCAAAATTTGACATAATGAATTAGCTTGTACGATTTGCAGGGCCTGCTTTGGATTTCTCCTGAATTGTTTTGGCTACATGTATAACTTCTTCTTAAAGCAGCTAGGAATGGTTGACTCAGTTTACCAATCAAACTGACTGATTTGCATATTGTGTCATCTGTTGGATTGATTGGTTACTGATAGGCCTTTGATTGCATTTGATTGGATAGTGACGACCCTTGTTGCATTTGATTGGTCAGCATTGACCCTGACTGATTGCTGTAGTTTGCATGTTGTTATGCTGATGTCTGACTCTTCTCTTTCTTATCCACTCCTTCAGAAGGAACAGCTTGGCAAGAGCACTGCTGACTCTCCAAATCAGGTAACTACTTCCTGCATAGGACATGGGAATTACTGGGGGGTCATCTCAGCATCTGATCACCTAGGCCAAGGTATCAGGGCAAGCTTCAGCAGGTTGAAGTAACATTCAAAAAGTGACATCAGGAGTCAGAAACTTGCAGGAAGTCGGTTCTTTTCTTGCTCATTTCTGTGTATAAAGTGTGCTGGAATGAAAAACTTTTCCTATGACACAATGTAATAAATATACTTTGCACATGGACGTATATACTAATGGGATATGCAACTTCTACATTTGCCATGTTTACTTCCCAACATATCCCGCAAGCCTTGACAAGTTCTTAAAACTCAGTTGAATCCCAATAAATGATATTATTTTTTTATTGTACTATTTATTTCCTCTTGTTAATAGGAATTGCTTTTGGATGAGTTTTTAATCATATGTTGTAAAATAATTTAGATATAAAGAATACAAACACCGATTTTTATGTAATCTTGAAAATGGGGCAACAACGGGTGTGTGGGTTCTAAAAACTCCATCGTAATTCTGATCTCGGCTGATCAGGGATATGAGGTACAAATAACAATTCTAGAATAATTTTAAGATAGTTTTTGTAGGTTTAATGTTGATATATTTGGTAACATTATAGATATAGGAAGTTAAAATTGACCTACGAATTCACGTTCCGCATGATTTTGGTGAGACCTTCGAGAGTTGCCTAACCCGTTAGTTTATATGTCCCTGATTATTTGAAACAGATGACAATGTTCCCTATGTTGGTACTGTCTACATCCATTTAACTAGCAAATGTTTGTTTGTTACAATTATTTAAACTGAAAATTACAACCAGCCACCCAAAAAACTTTCCAGCATCTGGATTGTAACTAACTGTAATGGCTTTGAATTGGTTGGACAAGCTGCCTCTACCATTTCTGAATAAGCAATTACCACCTGTTGTATTTCACTTCATGAAAATGCTTAAGCAGCATTAAAAAACAAGTGAACTCAGAAAAGAAAACATGAGCAAGGACAGAATTTCAGATTTTTCTGGGTTTCCATTAAATGCGATTTCAATCTAATTATTGCTGTACATGTTTTAAAAACAAAGATGATCAGACTAGCTGTGACCGTAACCTATAGACTGTAGATAAATGAGCTTGTAGAGCTTAGAGAAATCTATAGAGTGTGTGGATAGATCAGC
>WFKH01011925.1:97927566-97943236 GCA_016163765.1 Magallana hongkongensis | reverse complement strand
GTACTATATTCTCTCTAGTGTACTATATACTCTCTAGTGTACTATATACTCTCTAGTGTACTATATTCTCTCTAGTAGTAGGAGTATATATTCTCCAGTATACCATCTTCTCTAATTGTAAACAAAATTCCAAGACTAATAAAAACTGTTTTATTTCTCTTATTAAAAAATATTTAGGAAAATGAAAATCGAGAATGTTTTATATTTGTTTAAATCTATGGATTAAATCTATAATATAATTGTCAGACACAAACTGTGGTCCTTCATTCATTCAAAACATCCTCTTTTGTCGTAGGAATCTTTCCTCCTGTTTTGTCGTGTAGTAGGAGTTTACCATTTTGTACAATATCCTCTCTAAGAGTAGGAATGTTTCCTCCTGTTTTGTCATGTAGTAGGAGTGTGCAACTTTGTAAAATATTCTCTCTGGGAGTAGGAATGTTTCCTGTTTTGTCATGTAGTAGGAGTGTATCACCTTGTAACATATTCTTTTTAGAAGAAGGAATGTTTCCTCCTGTTTTGTCATGTAGTAGGAGTGTACCACTTTGTAACATATTCTTTTTAGAAGTAGGAATGTTTCCTGTTTTGTCATGTAGTAGGAGTGTATCACCTTGTAACATATTCTGTTTAGGAGTAGGAATGTTTCCTCCTGTTTTTTCATGTAGTAGGAGTGTACCACTTTGTACAATAGCCTCTCTAGCCTCTCTTTCTAGTAGTAGGAATGTATCTTTCTGTTATACGTATTTCTAGTAGTAGGTTGTATCTTTCTGTTATACGTATTTCTAGTAGTAGGTTGTATCTTTCTGTTATACGTATTTCTAGTAGTAGGTTGTATCTTCCTAGCTGTACTATATCTGCTTCAGTGAAGAAGTGTACGTAGCTATAACTATAATATATGTACATGTATAATAAACATGTAGCTGTACCACATACTTTATATATATGTTCTAATTCGTTGCACTCAATGTTTGTTAATCGTTTAGATTAACATAAATTATTTACAATAATAACAAACACGTGAATTTGTGAAAGAAGCGTTGATCTGCCTGCATTTATAACAACGTACAAATACGAGTACATACAGATATTCCTTTTATTTACTTCTTTCTGAAATTCAGAAAAATACACATTAATTATTCAGTAAAAAATCGATTTTATGTATTTTATGTAGAGCCCTTTTTTGATGTTTTGTATATATACATGGCACAAAACTTGGGTGGGGTGGCCCGAGCGGAGATAATATTAATGCGGCAAAGAAAAGCCTTCGAATGCGCGTGAGACTCGTGCTTGTTATGACTACTTGTTCTACAGTTTGTAGATCTAAATAGTAACCAATAGCTATATGACCAAGATATCTATAGACACGTGTTCTAGTACCCATGATAAATTAATAACTAAATTTAGGAGATTTTTCACCATTAAATGCCCCTATATGATTCCCTTACTGTCCTCCTGTAGCACACCCCTCCGTTGCTACGTGCCTATATAGCTGCTCGCACCTGGTCTTAATTTGACCAAAAACTCCCATTATCAATTGTCACCAGATATCAATTATCACGATTACGCGTACATATAGAAATTCAAAGAAAAATAAGTCACACCGCATTTTAGAATCAACTTTGATTTTTTTAAATTGATAAAATATTATTAAATTCATTGATTAATCCATAAACTTTTAACCAACTGCAATAAAATTAAGTATTAAACCAAAAAATATTATAAACATATAAATTCATGTAATTTATCGATTCGAATACCACAGTTGGGATCTTTTAATCTCGAACCCAAACCTTTCATAAGTCATGGACTATTCAATTACGGTTTAAAATTTTTTGTGGGGAAGGGGCAGGGGTATATATTTCACCACTGGGATATTTTGGTAAATAAAGAAAGGGAAATTATCCGTACAGGCCTAGTGCGACGATTCACAAAAAAAAAAAAAAAAAAAAAAAAAAAAAATTACAATAGGACATGCACAATAAAAGTACTTTATTGTACAAAACACCTTTAATCATCATTATTTAGATAAATAAACATGTTATTTTTAAATGCGAAAAAAAGTTTTCTTTTACATGATTTACGCTTTTGATTTACGCATTGGCCTATGTGGTCATCCAGTGCAGTATATGTAATGTTAACTATGTCGATAATGAATGATCCCCGATCACGTGACAGTTTCTTATGTTATTCAGAACCGCCATCTTGATATTCGTACGGCACATCCTCCCCTTTTCCATTTGCACGGAGAGGGTTTCAAGGCCATAGAAAGGGTCGTCCGGCCCTCACATTCAGTTTCAGTGACCAAAGGCACGCTGAATTTGCAGCCATGTCAAAACAAAGCATAATGGACCGCGTAACAGCGGCGAAACACAGCCTGGCAGGGCAAGGATTGGCCAAGGTTGTATGTAAAGCTACGACAGAAGAAGTGATGGGGCCTAAGAAGAAACATTTAGACTGTAAGTACCTGTGTGTTTGGTGAATCTATATAGTTCATTATTACAATACACAATCTGCTGGGGCCTACGACGATGTGTTGTGTGTAAATGCGGCGCGTGAACTTTGGCGGCATATTTCAACACCGCGGCAGTGGCGGACACGTTGACATCGGGTCTGGGTGTACACGCCCCTCCGTCAGCTGTCTGGGTCCGGCGTAATACTTGTCGGGTGTATTAGATAACGTAGCAGGCAAGTGCAGGATGAAAGCTGCACCAGGAGTTGATGTTACCAAAAATTTAATCATAACTGATTACTTTCTATATGATAACTGATTATAAATGAATGGATCTGAAATTAAGATCCTGTGTGTATTTTGTCTAACGCTTTTGGTAATCAGAAATAGTGTTCTGTTGCATACATATATATTATAGGAGAATCATATCTCAATACTTTCCAGTGCCAAGTTACAAGAGGAAGGTATTGATCAGGACTCTGAGATATTGATGTTTAACTCTTTCCCATACCAAAACATTCTCACAATTTGCTCATGAGCGGCTCACGTGAGGACTAACAAGATTTCCTCACGTGAGTTGCTCATGTGAGTCTTATGTGTAATTTAACATGCAAATTAGGTAAAATGCTCACGTGAGCAAAATTCTGCACATGAGCATTTTTTGCTCACATGAGGAATAAGATTTGTTCACCAACAGTTTTGCTCACATGAGGCTCATGAGGCTTATGAGACTCATGAGCCTCATGTGCAACAGTTGCTCACTGAAAAGACTATGAACAAAAATTCAAATATTTAACATTAATATATATTTACATCTGTCATTATATAAAAATGTAATTCCATACATTGTTTATAATTACATTGACATGAACCTATAGAAAACACAGATAAACATGTATTGCAGTTTGATCATAGAAAGTGCACAGATGGACTTGGAATAATAATCACAGTTCCAAGTAAGCAAAGTTCAAACCATACACAGTAGTTCATAGGTGCTGCATGACCACTGGTTGTATTCGATCGATCGAGGCATTTGTCTTCAACATTCCCAATGTTCTTTTTTTGACAGTATTGTGTTTGCATGCTCTCTGATTTCACACATAAACAATCACACAAACAGCTGACAACCAGAATATCACAAAAAAATCCACATTGACTCAGCCGGACTTCAGCATATATACTTCTCCTTAATCCCTATAAATAACGTCTTCACTCATTTTTGATGCATCATTCATGAAATCTGTGAGCTTTTCGTGGTTTTCTTCAGGTCTGTGTAACTCGGGGCAGACCTATTGGAAGGATAAATGAATTTTATATCGGTACATTTGTTAAAGTTTTTATTTTTCAAGCATTTATAATATTATCTATTAATAATTTTCTAAATTGACTTTGATTTTAAATAAATGTTGAATTATTTGTTAAAAAATCGTATGTCAAGTAAAAGTACCAAAAATATGATAACGGGCGTTTTGCTCGATTCGATACCCCGATATTTGTGTCAGCTGTAAATTGTTAAACCCATTATAAAAGTAAATTACAGTCTTCCGTTTTATATTTGAATAACAAACATGCTTAACTGCCATCCAATGAATATAATTTGATGCTAAACTTACTTTACGTGCTCCTACAGAAGGAGGGTCCAGTAGGTGCAGCATGCAAAGGGTGTTGACACTCGATTCAATCAGATTCGTCCTCTGTTCTGCCGTAGAATTTTCATGGTTAAACACTTTATCGACAACGTGCTTTTTTACCCCATTTACCGGTACAGAATCAGATAATTCCCGTATTTAATTCATTTAACCGTCATCTCCGACATCTGTGATGGTACACAACATGGCGGCATCGAATATGAAAATTGGCGGCTTGCAATTGATCGACCAATCAGCGCGCGCGTAATGTAACATTGAAACAAAAGTAAAAGTAGAAACAAACAGCTTACGAAAATTCTCAAAGCGGTTTAGATACTCATATATAATTAGATTAATTAGAAAGGAGACTGATAATTGAATTTAGGAAAAACAAATATAACGTTACAAAAAAAACCCAGTCAGGTTAGTGTTCACGAAAAAAAAAACGAGGTGGGGGAGGGGGTGATCTGAACGAAACGAATCGAAACGTCCAATTTTTTTATAAGTCCGATTTCCTCACGTGAGCAATTCCATTGCTCACGTGAGGAAAATGATCTTGTAATTTCTTTCGTTTTGACCAAACTTTGATACTGCATATACTGACTAAGTCATATTTCCTAACCTCTTGCTCACGTGAGAAAGTTGAACTTAGAAAAATTAATCTACCATCAATGTATCTGTATAGCCTGTTGCCTATGTGAGCAATTCGAATAGAATTTTGCTCATGAGCATCCAAGTGAGCATTATTTTTCACATGTGCATTTTGGTTAGTATTTCCTTCCCTAACAGAGACTAACAATCTGCACATGAGCAAAATGAATTTCTACCTAATTTGCATACATTTCTTACTAGATTCTCATGTGTTTCTCATGAGCTGCTCATGAGCATTAGTTAGAATTTTTGGTACGGGTTGCCATGTAAATGGTAATTGGCATAAGTTATGTATTCCTTTATGTAATACCTTTGTATTCCTAACCCAGACAAGAAGATATTTTCTTTGCCCAGTGGATAGAATGTGTTGTAGATTTTCATGTTGTTATAATATATCTCAATGTACACAATCATATATTTTCACCTACAATAAACACTAAACCCTCCCAAGACTCTTTCACCTATTTGTATGAAAGCTATTTTAAATTTTTTTAGCAAGATTTGAATCTTTTTTAACATGCAAGACTCTTAATTATGAATATTTGTACAGAATGCACGATGTTTGATAGATATATATACATATGTAATACTGCATAAATGTACAAGGACCCTCCGAAAAGAGAGATAACCCTGCCTGGGGTGATTTCATTGGTAAAGCGTACTGTAAATTTGTACGTTTTAATTAGGCCAGCTTTAAACAATTGTTTACCCTCCCCACCAACTGATGAAAAAGCAACAGACTTGTATCTTATTATTTACCTTGGAGAATTATTCTTTAAAAAAAGGTTGCTTGCCAATCTTTTTTCTATTCATTGTATGTTTTCAATGCAACGTAGGCTACCTTCCAACCAAAAGTTAAATAGCATCTATTTAAAGGTGACCTTATAATTTTGGTTTTGAAATTTGCTGTCTCAGCGAAGATCTTAATTAAATAAGAGTCTATAGAGAAGCTGTGGAACTTGATGGCCTTTATTTTGATAGGAGAATGGGGAAGGGGTAAATGGTTGTTTGACAGAGCCTATGATATGGAGGTTTTATTCTAGAGTTTCCTTATTGAAGGTCTAATTTTAACATTGGCAGAAATAATGGTACAAAATTAACTTCCATGGTGTTTAACACCAATTGGTTCTGTACACACGTGTTCCTCTCAATATTTTTTATCAGGAAGGACATGTTTTAAAAGTAAATTCCAGTTTTATTTTTATTTACCCAAGACAAGTGATGAATCAAGTGGCATTATGAATGAATTGACATATCGTATCATTGAATTTTTGGGAGTTTAGTAACCATATGGTAAAGATTAGAGTAATTTCACAATAACTATAAATAAGCCATTCAACATTAAATCACAACTGGTGTCTATTTCATACCCAAAAGAAAGAATAAAGATGTTGATGAAGAATCATTCTTTAATTTATAGAATGCATGTTTTGTCAGTGCATGTCTTTTGTTTTGTTGTGTAGCTTCAATAAATTATAATTTTTTGATGCATTTTTGCTCACTCAGGACAATTATTACAATTCCTCCTTTGTAACATTTAATGCAGCCACTATCCATTAATTGAAATTTTACTTATCTTTAAAAATTTGAAATTTTATTTATTTTAAAAAATATTGAAATTGAAACATAATGTAACTGTTTTATTTATGCGTGTGCCATATAGTTGTAGGTCTCAATTTCTGATTGGTTCTGAATATAAAAAAATGATTTTGTCGTTAAAATTCTATACAATATGATTTATATAATAGACAAGGGTTAGAATTTGTAAATTATGTGAATGTAGTGTGTGATTTACTATACCTAGTCCCCAAAATGTTAATGCATAATATTTTTCTAAATTACCTAATATTAATAAATACCCCAGGGTACAAGTGACATGTATATTCAATGCTGTGAAAAAATTCCAACATTTCTTTTTTGTAATGCTTCCTCAATCTTGTCAGATTAAAGAACACAACTTAAAAATAAAATCTATTGAGATTTTGCAATGCAAATGACATGAAAGAACCCAGATGATAGTGTTGAAAAATTGTATGAAGTGTTGCAAAAACTTCAAATGGAAAACCAGTATCAGATTTACCATCATTAATCTCAGAAAGAATTGTCTGTTTTGATTCTTGTCAATTTCTCTGGATAAAAAGAGTTTACATGTATGTCAGTGAGGAAATCTTGGATTTTATGCCCCTTTATCGATTTCAACTGTCCTTCTGTAACAGTTTTGTGTATTTTCATTAAAAGTTGTCAAAAAATGACAGAAATGGTTAACTATAACAGAGTATAATGTCAAAATTAAAAGAAATCTATTTGCTAAGTATGTATAAATACTATTATCAACAATTTCTCCAATAATCATTGACCACGGAAATATTATAAGAGTCTCAGCATGTGTGGTGAAACAGATGATGGTACCTTACACTTACCATTCCTGTCATTGGTATTAAAAAGGACCACATTCCTCTCCCCTCCCTCCCCTACCCACCCACCCTGAGTTTATGGCATCTTTAGCTGCTTGACTGTAGCTACATGGAGAAAAAATTGGGTTGACAGATCTTGACAGTGCTACAGTTACGTTTACATGTATGCAAAATAATTGTAATTTAGTGCACTCAAAAACATGCTGTTATTTTGGACTTATTTCCCTAATTTTGGACTTATTTCCCTATATAGTATAGCCCATGGAATGAGATTTTACAAAGGCAATGTATTTTTTTAACTGCCTCAGAACATCTTTGAAATGCCCTCACTGAGTTTAGAAATTGAAGTGTGTTAACATAGTCATATACATTCTATATTTTTGGGTATCAAATATTTCCACAGGATGTGATAGATGTGTGCTCTAAATGGCATGCTGTTTTGCATGTAGGAAACAATAAATCTATGGCCTGGGGACCTGACTTTTCCCATAGAGCTAGAGTTCTGTTACAAAGTATAAGAGCAAGTAACCTAGCTCACAGACCCATAAAAAGTCAAATATAAATAAAGTCCTAATTTGAATATTCTAATGAGACAGATGCAAAGTCAAATTACTTGATATTTGAATATTATAATCTGTTCAGTGGGACAAGACCTATTAAAATAATAATGCGCAGTATAATTTTGATTGATGATTTGTTTGGTCAGGTTTAGGTGTTTGAAGGTCACGGTATACAGTGTAATGTTGATTCTAAAGTGAAAATAATATTTACCTACTTCCATATATATTTTACAGAATCTACCAAAGGTAGACCAAGTATATGCTTGCTTGTTATGACTAGTCCACAGCATTGGAAAAACCTTATCAATAGATTATATGACAGTCCATCTGACAACAAAGCCTGGATCTGGTTCTGGTAACCGTAACACTGTGACATAGGCCTGAAATCTATCCCATTCACCGCCCAACATGGGAGATATAGAATAACGGAGCCATGTGCCGTCGTTTTGTGTCTAGCTACCAGTAAAGCAGCAGTATTGATCTTTGGTGTGCTCCACATTCTCTGGAACTATGGGAAAGTTCAGAAACACTACAGACCTTTCTCCTCCACCTCCCACCTCCAACTGTTGTTATGTCAGACCAAGGACACCAGTGACCTTGACATTGGTAGCAGAGGTGATTACCCTGTGTTCCACAACATCAGTGTAATCTGTGTAGCTGTAGATAGATCATCTGTATCTAACATAAAACAGTCATGCAAATGTTTAGGGGTCAGAGGTCAAATTGTTACCATATTGTTAGTAAAGAACATTTAACGAAATATTTGGTTTTGATATTGAATACCAAAATGCACATGTACACAGTGTTTCAAAATGGCCTCTTAATTATGTAATCTTTATGAATATTTAAAACGTCATTGAATCTTGAATTAATCAGATGGATCGGTGTTCGGCATTAAAACTGTTATCACAGAGTTCCTTCCTACATGATGATAGGTTAACATCAGTGTCGGGATCTATTGGCAAAATGCAAATCTTTTTCTACGGGTGAGATGTGATATATCCTTCCTGACCTGGGAGTTCAGGGAATTCTCAATCAGTAGATTTTAGTGAAATGTTCAACTGAAGATGGGAAATACCATGGCAGATTTTGAAATTCCTGCACAGAAATTCTCAAACTTTGTGACTACGTTCCCCCCTCTGAGACTTGCTGTCACTGTGTACTTTTGGCAACTCGCCATTTTGCCCTATTTGAGACTTGGTATAACCATTACATTGTGACAACTTTCCCCCTCCATTATTTTCTGTCACTGTTCACTTTTGACAAGTTGCCATCTCTGAGACTTGCTTTCACTGTTTTCCGGTACTAAGAAGATTCTTTGGAGACTCTGTTCAGCAGAGTGGTAGATGTTCCTGTTGAAGTTCAGCGTCCATATTGCCAGACTGGTGTGTAATCCCAGCATCAATTATTCAGTCATTGTGTATGGAGTACTTACCAGAGAACTCTAAAATGATGTAACATCAGTGGACGGATAGCCAAACTTAGATTACAGCAACGATAAAGCAGTAACTAATGTTTATGATAGATCACTTGTCTGTGTGAGTGTTACAAGATACAACATTTATAAATTCAGAGTAAGGTGGGTTTGGGAGAGGTTTTTGAATAATATTGAGGTTATGTGCATGATTTAGTAGAAAGCATCCCCCTTCCTGCAAAAACATGCACTTTTCAGCCTCACCCTGTTTTGATGTTACAGTAGGGAAAGATAACACTGTTTTTTACTATTTTTCCCTCCAGATGTGGAAACCCTCGCATCCCTTCCCCCCACCCCTCTATCCATCACCCCAAACCTGACGTTGTGAATGATAACAAGAGTGATATGCATATAATATAAAAAAGAAAGTTGAGGTGTTACAATTTTAGATAAGAGTGGAGTCACAAATGTGAGCAGTGCACACTGTACAATAGGTATGCTCTCAATAGATAAATGTAATGGATAAACTGTACATACAGTAAAACAGGGTTACAGCAAACTCACTTAGGAAGAATTCATGCTTACAGTGACCTCAGTTTCATTCCCTTTATCTCAAAAATGTATTATAAACTTATCCGAAAAAATCAATTACCGTAAAGTCGTGTGTATAACACACACTTTTTTCCAGCCAAAATTTGATCAAAAGTGGGGGGTGCGTATTGTACATAGGACCAATATTTTACCCCATTTTTTCAAGCCGTGATTCTTGATACCACGGGAGTAGTGACTGCCGATATAGCGTGTTATGCAAGTTATATGAGTGTATACTAAATTTACTGCGTAAGAATACCTTATTCTTAGTTTTATTTCCATGTATTGAAATATTTATCCTCTCTCAACACTATTCCTTGCATCAAACAAGTTTAAATATTGCTAGTGTATTTGCCATTATGTAAGCAGCCACCTGTTGACTCGGCGCGTGGTCAATGTTTAACAATTTCCGGTGTCAGAAGCATGCACCTGTCTTGTGTTAGACTTCACAGGGTGATTTCAAGTGCATGAAGATTAGCAATTAGTATGATTTTATTTAACTTGATTACTTTGTGTCCAGTTATGCAGTTAAACGTACGTTATTGCTTTACATAGACACTGCTAAAAATACATCGATAATTTGTACGACTTGTTAATGACGATATACGACATACATACGTTTCTTCACAATCTTTATTTAACATGAATCAAAGAGTTTGACTATAATTAATCAATTAAATCATTTCTCTTGATGTTGTTTTGGTTTATATCTGTAAACATTATTGCTTTTAAGCACTAAGCTCGGTCGCCGTTCTTCTCGACATATGATGATCTTCAACTTCTCCGCTGTTGTATAGGAAGTGTCAAATGATATTTGATACCGCCCATGTAAATCATACCGTCCTTTTTAAGTAAAATTGTAAGAACTTTGACTCTAATATCGCTTGGGCCATGTTCCGAAATTACAGTAATTGCGCTTAGGTTATAAAATTATCATTAAACATCGATAGTTATTTGGAAAAATGGCGGCTGTCGATTTTCATCGTCTGAGCTATGTTCCGATCACAAAATTACAGACATTGCGCATGGATTATAAAATTATCATGAAACATCGATAGTTTTGGGGGGAAATGTCAGCTGTTGATTTCGCCATTTTTTGGGTGCGTATTATACATAGGACCTGCTGTTTTTTCGCCATTTTATGGTCAACTTTGGGGGGTGCGTATTGTACACGAGTGCGTATTATACACGATACTTTACGGTATGTTTATAACAAATCCAATTGCTCGTACCTGGTGCTTTGCTATAACCCTTCATTATTTTGCTTTAAAATTAATTATTTAACAAAGAGTGAATATATGGTACAAAAAGAGATAGGTTTTAGTTTGATTGGGCTGCATATTGTTATATTAAGATTTAAATAACTTTCTGTTACAGACTTAATACAGTGTACCAATGAACCCAATGTCTCAATCCCACAACTCGCAGACTTACTAATTGAGCGCACTCAGCAACAGAGCTGGGTCATCGTCTTCAAAGCCCTCATCACAACTCACAATCTCATGAACTATGGAAATGAGGTAAGTTTTAATCTCAATGTCTCATCACAGCTCATTATCTCATGAACTATGGAAATGAGTTAAGTTTTGATCTCAATATCTCATCACAGCTCATAATCTCAGAACTATGGAAATATTAAGATAAGTCTTAATCTAGATAGTCTTAATATATATGTATTTTCACAGCTCAAAATCTCAAAACTAGAGAAATGAGGTAAGACAATCTCAGTATCTCACTCAACTTAAAATATCATGAACTATGGACATGATGGAAATGATGTAAAGTCTTAAGGCCAGTGCCCATCAGAACAAACAATCCCATGAACTATTGAACTATTGAAATAAGGTACTAAGGTCTTGATCTCACAATCTCAGCACAATTCACTCATGAACTATGGTAATGTGGTAGGTATTCATCATGTCAAAATACCCTAAACTTCTGAATTAAGGTAAGTCTAGATCTTATTATACCATGAACCATATACATTAAGTAGGCCTATTGCACATTATTTCACAAATTAAGAAAATGAAGCAAGTTTTGGGGATTGGTAAGCCTATAATACATAATTACATGAGGTACAGCAATGACTTAGTCAAGACATTACATCTTAAGAGAAATAAAATGAAGTTGGTCCACATCATTTGCTAACTGTGACATTTTGTTGCTATTTATCTTAGTAACTTTTTGTTCAGTGTCTGCGGTTTCATTTAGCACTCTTACTGTTTTTTTTCAGAGATTCACCCAGTATCTGGCCTCTAATAATTGTTCCTTTAACCTTGGTCAGTTTATTGATAAACAGGGAGTCCAAGGTAAGGAGAGAGAGAGAGAGAGAGAGAGAGAGAGAGAGAGAGAGAGAGAGGAGAGAGAGAGGAGAGAGAGATATAGAGAGAGAGAAAGGAGAGAGGAGAGAGAGAGATATAGAGAGAGAGAAAGGAGAGAAAGGAGAGATATATATATAGAGAGAGAGAGAATTCCTGTATTGTAGGTACCTACAAATCAAATTTCCATGAACCTCTAAATCTACAGTAGATAGTTTGATTAATGTTGATCAAGAATAATCAGGTGAATTTCACTAACAGCTTTTTTTTTCAATGAAAATTGTTAATGCATTTTAATGTTTTTATATGAAAATGTCAAAATAAAAAGTAGAAACAAAGTTATTGAATTTTTATCCAGTATACCCTGGTTTAAAATTTAGCTAGATTTTTCCTTAGTACATTATCAGACATTTCGCCGACTTGTTTACTACATTGCGAAAATTAACGGAAATATTACTTATTGAGTGGTCAATGTTTATTTAACAATTTTCGTTAGAGTGTGCAATTCCTCATTGTCTCATGGTGGACATGACCATTATTTTGCATAAAACTAGCATGGGTCAGATTATTGATGAATGCTGATGGGTTAAATGAATACATGTTTGGAGTACTTGTGTTCTGTATTTGTTTTATCAGCTGTTTATAACCATTGATTAAATCGGTGATCATTTGTTTGACTCAATAGACTACCCATACAGACCCTGAAACGTGCTACTACACCAGTTGCACGGTTCGGTTCGTTACGCTTTTTGAACAGAACGTTTCGCTTTGTGAACGGTACGGTTCGCTTTGTGAACGGTACGGTTTGTTTTGTGAACGGTACGGTTCGCTTCTTGCACGGTACGCTTTGCTAAAAATAGCTGCACGCTTTATGAACAGTTTGCGCACTTTATTAATGAGGTAGGCGTGGCCTGAACGCTTTGATTTTTCTCGATATAATTTTGTTTAGTTTTTGCCCAATTGACTTCAGTGAGGTGGTAATTATGACGAGCTTTTTTTCTTTATTTATATAATATATTACAAATGTATTTTAATCTTAATTAGACTAATTAAAATCAGAACTTCCATCGGTTCTCCCGTTTTTTGATACGTTACATGAAACGTGTGCTCATTGAAAACCGGGAAGTGGAGGGTAGTTTTCGTTTTGATAAGTCTTTATTATTTCGTATTTAATTCTAGATAAATGCAATTATTACCATAGATTAAAAGAACTGTTTGACTTTTATCTATATATGTCTGGTAATTTAGCGATCTGTCGATAATTTTACAAGCATCTTAAGATTATTTTTTCTTTACATGTATTTGTATTGAAGTCATTAAAAATTTCAAATCCATGAAAAATTGCTATGAATAATTGCCCCGACTTTTCCCTATATTTCTTTAGTTTCCTTTCTCGCTGTCTTGATTTTCGGCTAGTTGGTATATTTACAAGCATCTTTCTATTTTTGTATTCATAATCCTTATGATCATTCTCTATTGCGTACTATTGCCGATCGAACCGGAATTCCCTTGATGAATAGACAATGCAAAAATACACGTAATTATTGATAAGATAAACAATGAATATCAGTTTAGAAATCTTGAAATAAACTGTTTTAAAGTTTTTCGACACAAATTTTTTTTCATTAACATATTGATTCTATGATTTTTTGCACTTGTTCGTATACACAGATCACACCTACATGTAACCTGTCATCGTTTCTCTTACCTGAAAAAATATCGCTTGTATAGTCAAAATATGACTTTTAGTTTCGTTATTCAGTTAAACTATACATGTAAATGTACCATGGCGTGATCTGTACTGCTATTCTTAAACTAATATTGACAGGCGAAGCACGTGGATTCATGAGATAAAATCCCGCTCAAAAGACTGACTATAAAAACCTAAAGCGAAACAATGGTTCAATGATAAAAATTTAATTTAAGTAATATTATTAACACACAAGCTCTTTCTCTCTCTCTCTCTCTCTCTCTCTCTCTCTCTCTCTCTCTCCCCTCTTCTGTAAGATAGAAAATGTCTTCCACAAGATCGAAAATGAGCGTGTTTTAGGGTTAGACGAAGACGTATGCAATTTTGTAGTTTTTCTTTTGTCTTGTACAGGTGTGAAAACCCCCGAGGGCATGTCATTTTATACCCTGCGTTGGTTAATCACTATACACAGGAAATGATCGCCACTTAAACTTAATATACACAAGAAAGCCAAGAAAGCATACAATTAAAACACGTTATGATTCAATGTGTGTTAAAGCAACCAACAACTTTATAAATGCATGATAAGTTTATTATTTAAAGGAAAAACTGATCTGTCAAGTTGATTCCAGACACCTGTTCATTTAACAATTTACGACTATGCAAAGAAAAGATTAAGGTCTAAGAAAGAAAATAAGATTAAAAATTTTTGTAACGGTTTTAATAAAAATAACAGCGTTAAATTTTAGTATGTGTTATTTAATCCTGTATAACTAAAATCTAGCAAAAAATTGAACTTATCTGGTCAGCGATAATATCCGTCCGTATTCATCGAAAGACATTAATCAATAAGCCGTATATGGAAGTTGCACGCTTATTGCACGGTATACGGTACGCTTTTTTGGCCGTTTTGGGGCGGGTCTTGCATAAATTATATTGCACGCTTTTTGCACGGTACGGTTCGTTTTGTGAATGGTACGGTTCGGTTTGTGAACGGTACGTTGCGTTTTGTGAATGGTACGGTACGGTTCGTTTCTTGCACGGAACGGTACGGTTCGTTTTAGAGGTGTAGTAGCACGTTTCAGGGTCTGTACTTCTTTATATCGTTAATGATTATCTCACAATTATCAATTACTGGATAATTTGGGCAATTGTATATATATATTTGTAATTATTCAAGCCCCTAAAAAAGCCAATAATTTGTTTTAAGTAGCTCATATATAAATAATGGATTAAAAAAATTAAAAAAATTGTATATGAAGATATACGTAATGTCACTATTCCATTTGTCTGCAAAGTCCTGTGAGTAAAAGGCCCCCGTAAAACCCAGAAAAAAAGAATATAATGCTGAATTATTTTAGCACTCATCAAACCTGTTGAGGATTGGTGACCCACAAAAACTGGTGCACAATAAAAATTGCAATAAACCCTTTGTATGCACGTTCAGTTTCTAGAACTGCCTCAATCATTTGATGGATTCTGTGTGAAGTCATGTTTTTTTTGGTGTAATTGTAGGTTATGACATGTCAACATTCATACGACGATATTCCAAATATTTAAATGAAAAGGCTGTTTCCTACAGACAAATGGCGTTTGATTTTTGCAAAGTCAAAAGAGGGTACGTATGAACAATGGGTTTGTGGTTCGTAAGGAAACTGAATTTTCATCAAGTATAAATGTACACTATGTGGATAATCCTTAAATGTAATTGGAAAAATAGAAAGAAACTTGAATTCCCTGCAGAGGATGCAGCACTGTTCAAGGTTAATTCAAAGTTGTATTGATTGCACAATACATTAAGTTCAATATTAAAGAACATCATAATCAACTGATGTAGCCATTGTAAAATGAAGGAGGCAGAGAGCTAGAGCATCAGCTGAACTAACACGGCCCGTTCTGGATGTCGGTTTAATCAATACCTCACATGTCAGTCAACCACAGCCAGCTGAAGGCTGGCC
>WFKH01011925.1:97897529-97912389 GCA_016163765.1 Magallana hongkongensis | reverse complement strand
TGACCCCCGGGGTAGGGTGGGGCCACAATGGGGGGTTGAATTTTTACATAGGAATATATAGAGTAAATCTTTAAAAATCTTCTTCTCAGAAACTAATCAGCCAGGAAAGCTGAAACTTGTGTGGAAGCATCCTCAGGTAGTGTAGATTCAAAGTTGTGAAAATCATGACCCCCGTGAGTAGGATGGGGCCACAATGGGGGGTCGAATTTTTACATAGGAATATAGTGAGTAAATCTTTAAAAATCTTTTTCTCAGAAACTAATCAGCCAGGAAAGCTGAAACTTGTGTGGAAGCATCCTCAGGTAGTGTAGATTCAAAGTTGTGAAAATCATGACCCCCGGGGGGTAGGGTTGGGCCACAATTGGGGGTCAAATTTTTACATAGGAATATATAGAGTAAGTCTTAAAAAAAATTTCTTCTCAGAAACAAATCAGCCAGGAAAACTGAAACTTGTGTGGAAGCATCCTGTGGTAGTGTAGATTGAAAGTTGTGAAAATCATGACCCCCGTGAGTAGGATGGGGCCACAATTGGGGGTCAAATTTTTACATAGGAATATTTAGAGTAAATCTTAAAAAATCTTCTTCTCAGAAACTAATCAGCCAGGAAAGCTGAAACTTGTGTGGAAGCATCCTCAGGTAGTGTAGATTCAAAGTTGTGAAAATCATGACCCCCGGGAGTAGGGTGGGGCCACAATGGGGGGTTGAATTTCTACATAGGAATATATAGAGTAAATCTTTAAAAATCTTCTTCTCAGAAACTAATCAGCCAGGTGATTCTTTAAAATTGTGTAGACTTTGGCCCCTTGATGATTCTTTGGCCTCACAAGGGGTTCAGAGTTTGATGTAGTTTTATATCCCATACATAAACAATTGTTTAGGATCTTTTTGAGAACTGCAATGCTCAACATGTGTTATGACTATAAAATCATCCTGTTAGAAAAGGGACTAATGATAATAAAAATTAGAATATCCAGGGGGAAAAATGGATTTTCATTTATACAGGATCTACATGTGTTATACTACATTGTCCAGATAGTTTGTATTATGACTCCATTAAGCTGATTTCATCATACCTATTGTTCCTCAGGTGAGCGATGTGGCCCATAGGCCTCTTGTTCTGTAATTTTACTATGTAAATTTAATAAGTTTGAATTGTTCAAGGGGGGGATGGAACTGGTCCATAACCCCCCACCACCCCCCCCCCCCCCAAAATTTTTTTTTTGAAAATTACCGCAATTATTAATAATCTTGGGATTAACAAAATTTGCAATGCATGAAAAAAAAACCCTGGTATATTCAGTATATGGACACTAACTGTGTATTTCAGTGTGCTCCCAATGAGCTGACCAATGGGGTCATCAACGCCTGCTTCCTCCTGATGTTCAAGGATCTAATTCGCCTCTTTGCCTGTTACAATGACGGAATTATTAACCTACTAGGTATGTCACCATCAGGACAGCGCAGTATCACATTTTTTGGCAATGATAATCTGCGATTCTATTCAATAAAAACTTTTCAGTTTCATTCTATTGTTTTGATTTTTTTCCCAACTTTAATTGAATATTTTACTTTGGCAAAATAGTGTGTATGATTGACTCTTTTTATCTTTGCAGAGAAATACTTTGATATGAATAAAAAGCAATGTAAGGATGCATTAGAAATTTACAAGAGGTTTCTGGTCAGGATGGACAAGGTCTCCGAATTCCTGAAGACGGCTGAGGTACGTATTGATGAGATTGTCGGTTACATCATCCAGTAGGCAGTGTGTGACCATACGTATTGGTGGTATTGTCTGTTACCATCATCCAGTAGGCAGTGTGTGACTGTATCACCTCTTTTAGGGGTGGTTGGGTTTGGTTGGGTGGGGGTGGTATTGTATGTACTTTTTGAGGCGCATCGCTATCAGCGATGTAGCCTCATTGCTGTCGGCTCACTTCTCTCGGCTTATATACAAGCGGCGTCATAGAACTCGAGTATCAATGCGCCAATAAATATATAGTGCCGTTCTGATTGTTACGTATTTTCAATCAGAAACATATATTCAGTGTACGTTTTAAAAATATCAACAAATCATTACAACAGATATCTCCTTTACACATTGAAAAAACATCAACATCTGATGTTGATGTTCAATGAAAGAACAAAACAAAGATTAATACGCTAATGAGCCTGCAATGCGATGTACGTATGATAGAGACAGAGGATCAGTCAACCGATGAGATAATTTGCATAACAACAGTTCGTACTTCAATTTAAAAGCGGTGACGTTAATTGTTTGAATATCGGAGGTAAAAAAAATGTAATAATTTCGTATATAAAATATTTATATTAAAATGAGAGTAAGTGGCTGTCTTCCTATAGCTAGGAACAGATTTCGTATTTTATCACTTGATAAAACGAATAAGACGATGTCTAACTGAATGAGGAAAAGCGCGCCACCTTGCGGAGCTACCTTGCATAATTGGCATGGTGCATAAAAAGGGTATTTAATTCAAATAAGTGAAAAATATGCATTATTTATTGAAAGAATGATTATTAATCAGACAATACTGAAGTATGGTCAAAAACCTCAGCCACATTCGAACTTTGCATTTGTGGTTTACAAGCCTGATACTTTAACCACTCATCAAGGAAGATAGTCAAACACTCAGTTGTCTCATGCCGCCATAAAAATGCTTGTAGTGATGTTTTTAGCTACCTTCAATGCGATGCGCCTCTCACGCCTTGATTTGTGTATTTTTGTGTATGTCTCTTTCATAGGTACTTATTAGTTGAATGTTCATAGCAACCATTCAGTTGACAGTGTGTGACTTGTCTCACCTCTGGGGGAAGGGGTGGGGTGGATATTGTGTGTGTATTTCTGTGTGCATTTCTATATCTCTTTCTCTGAGGTATGTACAGGTGAGACTCACATCTGGGGGTAGGGGTTGGGGTAGAAAGTGTGTATTTCTGTGTCTGTCTCTCTGTTTCATTCTGCAGGCTTCACACAGATATCAGTTTCTGTTTTACAAGTGGAGGTTGTGTGAGGGGTTGATTTTAATCTGTGTACTTGTGTGTTTGCCGATTTTTAGTCTATAGTTGAGTGGGATGGTGGGGGGGTGGGGGGGGGGGGGTGTGTGTGTGATGCTTGAATGAAGTCAGCTCCCTGTCTTTTAATTCTTGTAGAAAGTTGCCATATACCTTCATGTCTTTTTTAGGGTAGGGCAGGGATGGGGCAGAATATTTTATACATGTATTATTTTGCTTATCGTGCTCAAGTGAAATGTTTCAGAATAAGAACATGAAGAAGAAAGATGTTTCCTGTGATTAGAACATGCATTCTTAATAATTGAGATATCCTGGGTTTGGCATATCAGGTTGAAGCACTGGTCTTATAATTCATCTCCTTATAAGCCAATTAAAAAGAACTTTCAGAAGCCAATCAAAAAGAACTTTCAGAAGATAACGACCCAAAGTTTGCACTGGATGCCAGTCTAGCTTTTATGCTGTCTCTGATTTTGTGTTTAAAATTTCTTTACAAATTTTTGACTTTTGTGTTTTATCACTATAATAAATCTTACTCTCTAATTTTGTTTTCACGCCGGTTTAGACTGCGGAGTCTAAATATGGAAAGGTTGTATACTGTAGTAGACACACCGTTTAGTCGTTTTTTTTTAACGCTCTGCTAACAAGCATCACTTCTAAGCTTCTCTCCATGTGCTTTTTATTTTTAAGTTTTAATTTGTGATGAGATTTGTTTATTTCACAGAATGCCTCCAAAAACCCCCAGCAGGTATATTTCAGTTGCCATAGCAACATCCTTTCTGCTTTCTGTCATTGGTTGTATTGTATACATGTGATCAGTGATCTCCATATAATCAGATTTTCTGTATGGTTTGTCTCCATCATTTAGCAATAGTAATGCGATTTAACAGCATGGCATCAGGCATTCACAAAGTTACAGACTCTGTAACACTCTCAGGGAAAGCCAAAAATAAAGAATAAAGAACATCTAAGTGCTCAATGGAGATGATCATACAGATTTGGACTGGGTGCTACCACAAACTGAAAACATAGAAAAATCTAATGAAATGATTCTCAATGCACAAAATTTACTTGAAACCATTTGAATCTTCATTTTATGTATTTTTCACTAGTGTTTAGTCAAAGTAAATTATTAAAAGTTAGCTTTTATTAACTTGGTCTTAAGTCAAAGGGTACAAGAGAGAATTTCATTAAGGAGAACATCAGAAAGTTGAAGTCAGTTTTAACACACTAATACATGTACCCAGAATAAAAGGTAACAAAGAACAGACTCCAACTGTGTCAGGAGTTGTTTGATTGCAGCAGCAAGGTCATCATCATTAAGGTGAAGTAGAGCTAGGAGAGGGGAGTTAACTCTGTCATCAACACACTGTCAGTACACTGTGCACTTGTCTATATTGGTACCAGGGGAAGATCGGACCAGATACAGATGTACTCTAGACATGGTTTCTACGCCAAGACGGAACTAATCAGGCCCACTGCTATTGTTGATTTCATCCATTTACACCTGTATATTATATACCTTTTTGAATTTTTCATCCTTAACTTGCTACCATTTTGGAGCATGTAACTTTCATTTATTCTGGAGTCTGTATGTCGCATTTATTTCTTTAAACTTGATAGACAGCCAATTACGCTGCTTCCACCCATGATGCATGTCATTTCAACTTGTTCATGGAACTTGAGCCTTATGTTTGATAATTACTGAAGTCTGTACTGATTCAGAAGTATGAAGATTTCAAAGATACTGTTGTCTTTTGTCTGTTTTTGATTGTTTTGATTGTTTTTTTGCAGAGTGTTGGTATTGACAAGAGTGATATTCCTGACCTAGCCAAGGTAAGAGACTCGGACCCTCACCCCCATCCACTACACGCCCCCTCAACCCTGCTTCTGTGTGATCAAAATGCCATAGATAGTCAGAGTGTGTTTACTGAAGTCATCAAAGAGACTTGTTTTAAATTGACTTTGTAAGCAAAAAGAATTTAATTTTGAATAAAGGATAAGATTTAAGTACCCCCCCCCCCCCACAAAAAAAATGAATCTTTAATACTGGAATGAACAGAGTAAATGCATAAACACCGAAAAACATGAATTTCTAAAAAAAAAAAAAAAAAAAGAAAGAAAAAAACAGAAGCAAAACATGAACTATGCGATAAGAGACTGGTAGATGTCTGGCACAGACACTAAATAGAGCTGTAGATATTGGGTTCAACTTCCCAAGTGTAAGACCGAGCTGGGGACACAGTGAAAACAGAGGCGTGTTTAGCAGAGCTGGCCCACGTAGGGATTTGTGAGCCCTCCCGAACACTTGTGTGACAGGGATAAGAAATTCAGCATGTGCTGGCGAGTGCTTGCGGTCACCCACTCTGCGGAACATGCCTGGGTTTTGTCTGGTGTTTTCCCAGTCCATAAGCTGGTCTATACCTCACCGTTCATGCTAATCTCTCTCTCTGGTTTTGTTTCTCTTGTCGATAGGGCCTGAAGAACAATGCTAATTCAGTAAGTCCATTCTATGTAGATTTGATTGCTCATCATATTCATTCATGCTTGTGTATGTAGGCCAGGCATGTATGAATTATGACGGAAAAACAGTGTGTACCCCTGGACCAGCTCCTGGGAGCTGTATAGAGCGACTGCCCTTCACCATGACCTTGACCCTTGAACTCACATGTCACCATCTGTTTAGTTTTGTTCCACTCTGTGTCATGTCTTTCCCTTGTTTTGATGTCGTATTCATACAAAGCCTGGCAAACTAACAGCCAGTTGTCCAAGATTCTAACCTCTAACCTGTTACTATATTGTTTTTCCCACTACTAACTATTCACCCAGCACGTAACAGTTACCAATACACAAACTAACAGGGTATTTCTTTGGTACATTCAATGAACTGGTAATATTGTGGTTAATTCAAGAAAAAACACACAAAGTTGTTGTTAGCTGTCAGCAACTCTCTCATCAGCTGTAGACAGTTTTCAATACTGAAAAAATTAGTGATAGAGATAGACAACAAATTTTGACGATATAAACTGTTTCACAATGAGTTAAAATGGCCATGTTGTGACGTACTGTTATAAAAAGTAGAAGTCACGGAGTATTGAGGATCCTTAAGATTGTTAAGCAGCGTGCTTACAAATAAGTGGAATTATAAGAATCGTGATGATTGTAAGTCGATGTAATTGTGATGATGAGAGTTATCCAGCGTGTGTTCCGTAGAGCGAGTGCTCGCTAGTGATCACCAACATTTGTGTTCCAGGTATAGGGTAATTGGTGAGCGCTCGCGATCACCAGCTCTGCTGAACACACCGATGGTTCCACCACCAATTTTCAAGAATTTTGATGTTCAGTCGATCTGTGAAGTCAAATGTTCATTGAAGTATGATATCTACATCTATCTGATATCATACTGTACGGAAGGGACCCTTGACCACAAGTTTACTGTGAATTTTAATCAATCTCTGATATCATATTGTACGGAAGGGATCCTTGACCACAAGTTTATACTGTGAATTTTAATCAATCCAGAAGAATTGATGCCTATGGTTATATCGATAAAACTACATTAATTCACTTTTTGTGTATTTCAGGACACCAAGGTCAGCCATTACAAACATCTAAAGACTTTGATGCTTGTATCTTAATCTTTGTCATCAACATGTTTGCTATACTCATCTTGGCTAGCTAGCATGTATCAATGAAACAGGCACTTTCATTTTCACTGCATAATTAAATTATTTTGAAGACAATTTATTTAACAGTTTAAAGCCTGAAAGTTAAAAAAAAGGATTAAATTTTTTGATAGGTCAGGGTTTTTAGCTCACCTGAGCTGAAAGCTCAAGTGAGCTTTTCTGATCAAAATTTGTCCGTTGTCTGTCGTCGTTGGCGTTGTAAACTTTTCACATTTTCATCTTCTTCTCCAGAACCACTGGGCAGATTTCAACCAAACTTGGCACAAAGAATCACTGGGTGAAGGGGATTCAAGTTTGTTCAAATGAAGGGCCACACCCTCTTTAAAGGGGAGATAATTTAGAATTATTGAAAATTTTTAGGTATTATTCTGCCTCAGGTATGCAGATAGTTAACCATTTATTCGAGAACTTGGTAAAAAGCTACAATCAAAACAAAATGCTAATAAGTACATAATCAACACAAATATGACACAAAATTATACATTTCCACAATTTCCTTAAGACAGTATCAGGTTCTGAGCAGTTCATGCATTCAGCACACATCATGTAGAAAAAATTGCATATATTGCAAGCATACATATGTTTGACCTATTTATGACAATACTGATGGACTGTAGATTAAAGTGTTAATCTAAATATACAATATCATGAATTATAACTATTAGATGCACGTTAACAAAACTAATTTCTGTTATATTTCGACAACAATCTATTGACAGGATACATGTTTATGGTAAAACAATTCATCACAACTCGATACAGAATGCAGCGATTGGTAAATAAACAACACATAATACAGAAGAGTTCTAACCTTTCTAATAATTCGTACATAAACTGATTCGTACAAAAATGATTTTTATAAACAAGTAACAACACAGGTTTTTTCAAAAATCTTCTCAAAAACTATAAGGCAAGAAAAGCTGTAACTTGTATGGAAGCATCCTCAGGTAGTGTAGATTCAAGTTTGTTCAAATCATAGTCTCCGGGGGTAGGGTGGGCCACAATGGGGGATGAATTTTTTACATAGGAATATATTGAGAAAATCTTTAAAAATCTTCTTCTCAAAAAAAGCTCAAATTGGAGTGGAAGCATCCTCAGATAGTGTAGATTCAAGTTTGTTCAAATCATGGTCCCCAGGGGTAGGGTGGGGCCACAATGGAGGATGAATTTTTACATAGGAATATATAGAAAAAATCTTTAAAAATCTTCTTCTCAAAAACTATTAGACCAGAAAAGCTCAAATTGGAGTGGAGGCATCCTCAGGTAGTGTAGATTCAAGTTTGTTCAAATCATGGTCCCCAGGGGTAGGGTGGGGCCACAATGGGGGGATGAATTTTTACATGGGAATATATAGAAAAAATCTTTAAAAATCTTCTTCTCAAAAACTATTAGACCAGAAAAGCTCAAATTGGAGTGGAAGCATCCTCAGATAGTGTAGATTCAATTTTGTTTAAATCATGGTCCCTGGGGTTAGGATGGGGCCACAATGGGGGGATGAATTTTTGCATAGGAACATATAGAGAAAATCTTTAAAAATCTTCTTCTCAAAAACTATTAGGCCAGAAAAGCTCAAATTGGAGTGGACACATCCTCAGATAGTGTAGATTCAAGTTTGTTTAAATCATGGTCCCCAGGGGTAGGGTGGGGCCACAATGGGGGCATAATTTTTACATAGGAATATATAGAGAAAATCTTTAAAAATCTTCTTCTTAAAAAATATGAGGCCAGAAAAGCTCAAACTTGTGTGGAGGCATCCTCAGATAGTGTTGATTCAATTTTGTTTAAATCATGGTCCCCAGGGGGTAGGGCGGGGCCACAATGGGGGGATGAATTTTTACATAGGAATATATAGAGAAAATCTTTAAAAATATTCTGGGAAAGTTTTCAGTCCAAAAAGCAGTAACTTGTGTGAAAGCACGGGTTGTGCAGTTTAAAGTTTGATCAAACCATGATTCCCAAGAGAAAAGTGGGGCCACAAAGTGTGGAGGAGGGTTATATAGGAATAGAGAAAAATCTTCTTACAGGTACAACAACAAAAGGAGCTTGGTATTTACCATAAAAATATGTGAATTAAAATCGGCAGATATTTTAAATTTTTTGAGCAAGATCTACTGTACTTAGTTGTCAAGATATTTTGATTTTGATACTGTAATAGTAATTTGATCAGTGTTAAGGCAATTGTTGCTCAGGTGAGCGATGTGGCCCCTGGGCCTCTTGTTACTTAGTAACTTACAGTCATATCAAATTTGTAAAGATTAAGAATTACGATACAAGGAGCAGATCATTGTGTTGGATTATAAACAGTTACGGTATTATATATTATTTATTTATGCTGTATGATGATATTCCTAACTGTTAATTGTTATTGACCAGATTATAACTCAGTTAAATTCATATTAAATTTCTGTAAGAGACAGAGGAAGTCATACTCGGTAGATGTAAATATAGCTGTTTATTGTTATCAACCTAGAGCCATAAAAGTTAGACGAGCTCACTTTTGATCTCAGTCTCACTTTTCCTCTATGTATTCCTTTTGTAAAAGTGAGACCATCCCCCCTTTTCCTTACACTCGTCAGAGTCTGACAGATATCGATAAGAGGTCATCTTTACACAACCTCTACATTTGCATACAATCTAAATATACCCCAACCAAGCACAGACATGCTTTTATCTGTTTTATGAGAGGTGTAACTCTTCAATACTGGAGGTTACGTAGAAAAGAAGCATGAATTAATTTTTCTATCTCCTTTTGAAGAGTTCCGATAGATTTTCTAAAGCAGGGAAAGCCCTTCCCTGATTGGTCAGAAGTAAAGATCGTGTGAAGATGACCTTCTATCGATATCTGTCAGACCCTGACGAGTGTAAGGAGAAGGGGGATGGTTTTAATCAGACTGATCAAAAGTGCGCTTGTCTAACTTTTATGGCCATGGGGCCAGATTATAATTAAGTTAAATTTATAGCTCTTGAGTTCATTAACATACCTTTTCACAATTTCTTTTTTTTCAAATGGCTGAACGGCGGGGGAGGGGCAGGGGAGGGGCAGGGAAGAATGATTGGAAGATGGTTGTAAGGTCATCACTGATTTGATATGTAATAGAAGAGGAGGAAGTCCACAACTAGGCTCGAACTCGGGACCATTCAGTTTAAAAATCAGCGCTCTACCAACTGAGTTAAAGGGTTAACCCACTAGCTAGTCCTAGTAGGAGCGTGGCAGTACTGAGCCTTTATATACACACTATTACAGAGATATTGTAGCCACTGAAAAAAAGTTAACCCAAACTCTGTATATAGATTCACTGATTTTGAAAAATTCCATTACATGACAATAGGAAGATACATGCACTTTTCATAAATATAACAGTTGCACTTTTACTTATAATACAAGCAAGGATATCTGAAGCTTAAATCATCAGTTTTATGTCTTATTAATAACAGTGATCACATGAAGATAACTTGTATTTAATCTTTTAGTGGAGAGAATGGTGCCAACAATTCTATTTAGCAGGAATGATCTGTAATATGATAACAGTGTATTTCTTTCACTGCAGCACATTCTCAATCCTGAAATAAAGAACTATTGACTTGGTCTCCCAAGTAATATATAACTGAGCCATATCTATAGAACTGTTGCTTTTAATTTTGGCTACCCATTAGATTAATGCTAGAAAAAGATTTTGGTGCAGGGTATGTTTATTTTCAGGTTTTCAACAACAATTAAGTTTTTTAAATCTGTACCTATCCCGTTAACATATATCTAATTTTAGATAAACATCTGAGATGACTTTTTATCCCTTCCTCATTTTATACCAAATATTTGCTAAATTTGGTGTGCTAAATATGTTTGCTTTTTGGCAGTTTAAAAAAAAAGAACCCAAAAATTAAATCTCCAGCATTACCTCTAAGCTTGATTTCAAAATTAAATGGAAAATTGGCCAAAGTGTAAAGCTTCAATTTATTATCCAAAACTGTTTTTCTTTAATGGAATTCACCAAAAATATCCTTACAACAAAAAGAAGAACCAACCTGAATGCTAAAATGGCCCTCTTCTCCATTGTTTAAATTAATGCTGAATTAAATGAGCAATATTTGAATACATGTTCTCTCCTCTTCTTTATCATGGCTTAGACTAAATGGCATTTTGATCATGAATTATGGCATGATGTTTAGCTTATAAACCAACAATATTTCTCTATAAAGCTCTTAAGCTATGGTAAATATTTATTAATAATATATAGATCAGTAATGATTGTGATAATGATTACTTGTGAACCAACATGATGTACAATTTGTTACTGATGGTCTCATGTTGATATGTAACTTATTGATACTTGACATTCATCTATTCTTCTTTAGAATACATATTCCTAATTAAACATGAGGAAATAATATCTGCGTAAAATTGTGAAAAACACTTCTCGCAGATTTTTTAGATCTCACTTTTATTTGTGAGACAGTTGTGAACTATATGAAATATGAAGTTTGGAGCTTGCAATTTTATATTCTCGTAGTCTGGTACAAAACAGTGAAATCGCTGAATTAAGTACTTGCTTAAAATTAGGCAGTATCTGTACTGTTCTGTTATATATATTTTTTGGATTTTTTTCCCCTTTTTGCAGGCCCCCTCTAGTCTCCTTGATGCCTTAGAACAGCATTACCAGTCCCTGGAAGGGAAGAAAGGGGTGACAACTCCTGTCAGTGGCTCAAAGTAAGTATTATAGAAACATAAGGATATGGCATACCCCTGAATGAAGAAAAAAGATTTTTATATTTTATTAGTAATCCATCTTATTTAGCAGCATTTCCTATAAAAATCAGTGACTGGCACACTGGCTGTAGTTTCCATGGTTTTTGTTTTTGTTGAATGACTTTAAAGATTTCATTGGTTTTCTGTAAGATTTATTTTCGAAATATGTTATAAGTTTTTATTGTATGAAAATATGGAACACATTCTTCAACATTCAATCCTTTAAAGGTTACAATTTGTTTATAAATAAATAAATAAAAGGTCAATAAAATCATAAAGACGACCATATATTACTGCTTTTCTGTACTAGGTAGTTCTGTGTGTGAATGAGATGCTGCTGAGAAGAAAATTTTGATTTTAAATCATTGAAAAAAAAAAATGTTCTTAGGTAATGTTTTTACGTTCTTAGCAAAATGATACAGAAAAAAGGAGAGGGCAAACGACCTGCATTCAGATGCGTGGCTTTATTGTTGTTTGTTACAGTTTGTATATACCTGCGTAAGTATGAGTTGAGATGTGTCTGGAGGCCGGGGTGGGTGTGTAAGGGGAGTAACTCTCACTCTGACTCTGTGGTCTAGGTTTTCTATTATTGACCTCAGCTGATTTCACTCCTGTAAAAGTATCTGCCTCTTATCACTGATTTATAAATCATTATAATTATTACATAGTTATAATAATAGGCGAGATAGTTCAATATCTCTACATTTCTTTAGAAACTACATTTGAATGAATTTGAGCCTTGTAACATGTAGCAAAGTTTGTAAATTTTTCTTTAAAATACAAAAAAAACAATATCTTTTGATTTTCACTATACATGCCTTATATGAATTAGTTACCTGTATACATTTTGACTTTCAGAAGCATATGAATGGAAAAAAAAAAATGAGCTGTTATGAATGAAATTCAAAATATTTTATATGTGCTAATACATCATATCAAAATGCTTCTTCTATTATATAAAGGAATCCACATGACCTCTCTAGAAATTAACTGTTATCTCCCTTTGATTGTTGTTTTTTTTCTGTAGTAACACTGTTTGTTTGGAGTGTGTGTAACAGTGATCACTCACAAACATAGGGGTCAGAAAACCCCCGCGGGTTGAGCATCCATCTCTGACCAAATTCAATGCCTTCATTTCTGCAGCCAAATGTTTTTCTTAAGAACACCATGATTTCTCTGTTTTTCCACGATAGGAAAGTATCAATTGAACATGTGGATTTTTGTTTTAGACCCGTGGGGTTTGCTGCGGCCATTAACACCATCTCTAGTAACACACCCACAATAAATGTTTCGGAGGAAGAGCGACAGCGGATTTTAGACGAGGAAAATGCTCGCCTTCAGCAGTTAAAGGTAGAGAACTCTGTCGTCATTTCCTCTCCATATGTTGCTTGATCGTTTGCTAGTTGCCAGATTTTGTGAATGTGCATTGTTCATTTTCTTAACTTTTATTTCATGTCACACAATTTTTTTTTCTTGTTTTTAATACAACTTGTGTTAAGATTTACAGATTAAAGAAATCTTTGTTAAGCACACTGTTCACTCTTTACTTTTTAAATTACGTTTTTAATGTTAAATACAATCTGTTTATTTAACCAGCACATTTTCTTTGATTATGATTTGAGACACAATTTAGTTATTGAGTATTGTTCATTTATTTGAACAAACTAGAATTAAAAAAAATTACATAAGTATATTAAATGAGAAATATTTTGAAAGCAGTTACTAGTACTTCTTACATAATCTTTTATGCATGATTTTATTTAATTGTTGATCAAATGCAATGATAATGTTTGGACATCAATGCTTTCAGCTAGCTAAAGAAATCTGAAGCAGGCTTAGTCACACACAAGAAGAGAATTTACTGAAATCAAAATTTGACATAATGAATTAGCTTGTACGATTTGCAGGGCCTGCTTTGGATTTCTCCTGAATTGTTTTGGCTACATGTATAACTTCTTCTTAAAGCAGCTAGGAATGGTTGACTCAGTTTACCAATCAAACTGACTGATTTGCATATTGTGTCATCTGTTGGATTGATTGGTTACTGATAGGCCTTTGATTGCATTTGATTGGATAGTGACGACCCTTGTTGCATTTGATTGGTCAGCATTGACCCTGACTGATTGCTGTAGTTTGCATGTTGTTATGCTGATGTCTGACTCTTCTCTTTCTTATCCACTCCTTCAGAAGGAACAGCTTGGCAAGAGCACTGCTGACTCTCCAAATCAGGTAACTACTTCCTGCATAGGACATGGGAATTACTGGGGGGTCATCTCAGCATCTGATCACCTAGGCCAAGGTATCAGGGCAAGCTTCAGCAGGTTGAAGTAACATTCAAAAAGTGACATCAGGAGTCAGAAACTTGCAGGAAGTCGGTTCTTTTCTTGCTCATTTCTGTGTATAAAGTGTGCTGGAATGAAAAACTTTTCCTATGACACAATGTAATAAATATACTTTGCACATGGACGTATATACTAATGGGATATGCAACTTCTACATTTGCCATGTTTACTTCCCAACATATCCCGCAAGCCTTGACAAGTTCTTAAAACTCAGTTGAATCCCAATAAATGATATTATTTTTTTATTGTACTATTTATTTCCTCTTGTTAATAGGAATTGCTTTTGGATGAGTTTTTAATCATATGTTGTAAAATAATTTAGATATAAAGAATACAAACACCGATTTTTATGTAATCTTGAAAATGGGGCAACAACGGGTGTGTGGGTTCTAAAAACTCCATCGTAATTCTGATCTCGGCTGATCAGGGATATGAGGTACAAATAACAATTCTAGAATAATTTTAAGATAGTTTTTGTAGGTTTAATGTTGATATATTTGGTAACATTATAGATATAGGAAGTTAAAATTGACCTACGAATTCACGTTCCGCATGATTTTGGTGAGACCTTCGAGAGTTGCCTAACCCGTTAGTTTATATGTCCCTGATTATTTGAAACAGATGACAATGTTCCCTATGTTGGTACTGTCTACATCCATTTAACTAGCAAATGTTTGTTTGTTACAATTATTTAAACTGAAAATTACAACCAGCCACCCAAAAAACTTTCCAGCATCTGGATTGTAACTAACTGTAATGGCTTTGAATTGGTTGGATAAGCTGCCTCTACCATTTCTGAATAAGCAATTACCACCTGTTGTATTTCACTTCATGAAAATGCTTAAGCAGCATTAAAAAACAAGTGAACTCAGAAAAGAAAACATGAGCAAGGACAGAATTTCAGATTTTTCTGGGTTTCCATTAAATGCGATTTCAATCTAATTATTGCTGTACATGTTTTAAAAACAAAGATGATCAGACTAGCTGTGACCGTAACCTATAGACTGTAGATAAATGAGCTTGTAGAGCTTAGAGAAATCTATAGAGTGTGTGGATAGATCAGC
>WFKH01011925.1:97855452-97881791 GCA_016163765.1 Magallana hongkongensis | reverse complement strand
ATTTAATATCAAGAACTGAGCATTAGAATAAATGATTAAAATTGACGAATAAATCTTATCATTAATATCTTTTAAAGAAAGATAAAAAACATTTCAATTTAAATCAGATAAGGAAGATCCTTTGCCCTTGCTAATTTGATTTCTTTATTATTATGGCTACACTGAACATATATAATTATATGATGTTGTCTATTTCCCATCCAGTTAATAAGAATAGACAAAATTTCTTTTAAAGACATATTTATCCGAAACAAACACATTCTGCTGTGTTCTGTCTTTTCTATAAAATAATAAAAGGTCGAGAAATTATGACTCGGTTGTCTAAATCTGATTAAATTGCAATGTATGATTTTTTTTCACAGTCCAATTTTAATGTATCTTTTCAAGTTTTTGTAACAATTATTCAACACTTGAAACGGGATATTGTTTATTATTGGAAAACACGTGATTACAATGCTAAATAACGGTTTAAAGAGGCATGATCACTACGTTTATGCATAACTAGCCGTGAGATTATAATTGCTTAACGGGTAGGTTAAGGAAGCATATGGACAACTAAGCGTCTTATTTTGACTGTTCTATAGAAATTCGTAATATTACATGAATGTTTTTTATCGGACCAAAAACTTGTTATTTTCCGAATAAACACAGATGTCAAAGCAATAAAATCAGGTAGTACATTACTGTCATCTCGGTGCATTATCATGTGATAGCTAAATATAGCTAACATATATTCCTGAATATAAAATGAGATAGAACAACACTAACCCGCGGTTTCCACAAAACAATAAACATATCAAGTAAAGGCAAAACATCTCAGTCTTATAAAAACTACTGCTAAAATACTATAGTCTCCTTTATTAAAAAGTTATTCGCTCATTTCTTCATAAATTTTCCAACTTTTATACAGTATGCCCGGAAAACGGCATGCTGCAAAAAAAAAACAACACATAACATGGGATTCTAGCAGCACTTTTCAAGTTAAGCAAACATTATACTTTTGATACGTGTTAACTGTAAACTTCAAAATATACGGGGTAGTGTTGTTCTAGTTGGATGTTTATATCGTAAACAACGACAGAGGAAAGTCTTGTCGAGAAATAATAGCATAATTACATACCTTTTAGCGAATATTTCATAAAGTTAACATATGTTCCAATATTCTCTCTTTCAATTCTCAACAAATCACAACAAAATACTTTATTACAGTTCTTAGATTTCTTATATTTGGAATTTGTTTACAATGCTTTTCGATCAGATTTATACGAAATTTTAGTTTCATTCATTACTTCATGAATGTCTAAATCTACGTAATATAGTCTTTTTTATGAAAAAAATGTCTCTGGTATTTTTTATTTGACTTTGGTCGCCGTTGTGATGTTTTGATATTGAAATAGATATTTAATTACTTATATTTGTTATTTCGCGGATTTACTTGCATCTTAGATTCTATATGCTTCTTTAACACCCCTTCGTTATATGCTTTGATGTCACGTGTTTATGTGAGCTGATTGCATTCTTTGATAAATGTTTTTAAATCGATAAATGTTTGATTTATATTCGTTGATTATATAACTGGTTTGAACCTATTTTATTGCTAGGCATTTAAATGTAAAATCAAAATAGTTCTCATATAGTGTATATAATGTATTCGATAAACTCACCAAATCAGTGGAAGCACCGGTCTACTTCAGTTATTTTACAACAACGAATATAAAGGTTATTTAATTATTTTATAAATAATTTTGAAAAAAATTATGATTTTATATACTTAAAAAATAAAATAAGCAAAAGCTATTGTCTATGTATCGGAATATTTAGACAGCCCTCGCATATTCATCATACATGTAACTTAAAAATCGATTTTTACCTTACATTCTACAATTTATGTGTTTCTAAAAGTTAACAATCATAACAATCATTTAAACAATATATTATAGAAAAAAATTAACAAATATGTTAATCGGTAAATTATTGATTCGACGGGTATTTTTTCTTTAATAAATATTTTGATATTTTTTTTCATTGCTTCTTTTATCTTATTCAAGATAATACATTCAACGCTGCAACAGCCACTAACAATTTTTCCCAAAATCCAGGTCACTCCCCGTGAAAATGTCCGTATACACCCTTACAAAGCTCACTGAACAACGTAGCTCATTTCTTCTTTTTAACCTGAATCAGTCGGAACTATTCATTCGATTCCGGTTTTTAGCAATAAAGTTCTCCCCAACGTCTCACTTAATCACTTTTACAGTGTCCGGTGAATACGTGATCAGACTGCATGAATCACTGGCAGGCCAGTTCTTAGCTCAATTTGCATAACATTTTATTTGTCTCTGAGGGGCTCGAACTCATAGGAATATTTTGCAGTGTGCAATCTAAAATATTAATTCAAAGCAGCTTTCAATCTCATATTGCACTTGCATAGACTGGGTGCACAACAGAATAAATCAATAGTTGTTAACTTTGTGTTAAGATTATGGAGTCGTCCCTGTCCCTTAAGATATAAACACACAATATGTGGTGTCATTTGCCTCCTCTAATTACTCTCCGTAAACATGTTTTACTAGCTGTTGTTTATAATGCAGTTTGAAGTTCCTGACCTTCATAAAAAAAAATCATCGTTTCGACGAGTGGTTCAGAAATAACCCCTTTTATGTTAGGTTCATGCGCCAATATCTTCAATTTTTATATGATTACCAAACGAAAACATATTTATGATATTTACTAACTTATCTCATTTTAAAACACAACTACGATCTGAATTACTAATTTGTTCTTCAAACGTTGTTTATCTAAATTTGATTACATTGACAATACATAATTGAGGGTAACTTAAGATTAATACTTTTTTCCATTTTAGCAAAACCATATTTTTCCAAACAGTTACTCTTTCAATTAAACATGTCTGATAATTTCAGGATGGTTAGCATCCTAGTCTTACAATTAACCAGCAATATATCACAATGCCCATTATTGAGCCATATGTTTACTTATGTTTAGGCCTAACTCTGTTTATGAAGCAGGAACAATTAAACTTCGTTAATAGGTTGACATGTTTAGCTCACCATCAGCTTTACCGTTTAACAGTCTGAGCGTAACAGCTATTATATTAGTAATGTAACCCGAATGCATTCCTAGACATATCCCGATATTAACACACGTTTATCAATAAAACCAAGCTATGAGGTCTTACACTAACAACATCATAGTATGTTGTCAGTGCTATGGATGAGGTCAAAGGTACCCTTTACTCCTTGCAGCATAAGCCAGAACACTTGCGCCAGTGGTGGTTTATACTGCTGTGATGTTTCAATTGTTATTCAATAAATAGTTGGCGTTTAATGTATTTCCATACAACAAAATTTTACTTGAAATTTGAAATAAAAAAATGTGATCACAAAATATTTTTTTTATTTGTTTTGTTTAAGAAAAATAAAAATAAAAATACAATCTTTTTGATATTGCTGAATATTTTTCTTATTTAGATATTGATAGTGAGTAATGTGTAACCATTTTCTGTATATACATGTAAATGTAATATGAATATATATTTGAATGTTTTTTTTTCAAAACGGAAGCAGTTTTAATCAATCACAGCGTTCGTATTTTACGTACTATTTTTTCGAAATTGATAGCCTACTTAGATCTCACAAAAACAACTGTTCTTCCCACATATGAATTTAAAAATAGAAAGTATAAATCATGTTTGTCTCAATAGTTTTCCGTTTATTCTAATTGATGATTGAAATATCAAATGGTAATACTTCAAATTATATCAATAATACCTGCGATATTATTTCAAATGTGCATTATCGATTAAACAATTTTCACCTTTTCTGTTTTCCTATAAAATATCGTGTAATGCAAACACTTGATTATTTATTTATGAGAGAGATACATCTTGCTTTTTTCAGTTTAACATATTTTTAATTAAATTGATTTACTACTGATTACTATATAATTGTTACATGTCCAATAAAATTGCCCAAACATATCAATAGAAATATGACACTTTTTTCAGCTTATCCTTCAATGATGTTGATTCGATTTATTTCATTCAAATAACGTTAATTGAAATTATAACGTTTGCCGTTCACCATCAAATAAATTGCAGTGTCTGCAATATTTATGTAACTATTGCAAATCCATTTTAAATTATTTTTTTGTTCAATTATTGAATAATCAGAATAAATCAGGGGATTTTTCTTAAAATAAAATACGTGCCTATAGTGCGCAGATATTTTTTTCTATAGATATTTTTCTTACATGCTGCAGTCCTAGAGACCCAGACACGAAAATAAGCAGTCCTTTTGTTCCTTTCGTACAACGCCTGGACAAAGATCAGCTTTTACAAATCAATTACTAAGAGAAATTTGCTGGTCTTACAGTAGAGAGGGAGGTTCAGCACATCTGTACAGAATGTAAGAAAAACCATCCTAAAACAAAATACAGAGCCCAACCAGTCGTTAAGAACCAAAGTGCCAACCCCTCGTTTGGAACAACAACAAAAACAAAACAAACAATGATATTGTAACCCCAATAAGATCCAAAGTTTTGAAGTATTTTTAAAGGGCTATGATACCGTCATGGCAGATTATCTGGTGGCAGGTTTTACTTATGGGTTTGAATTGCATTATGAGGGACCAAGATATTTCAGGTCATCTACAAATATTTTGTCGACTTTGCAGAACCCTGCCATTGTCAACAAAAAGTTACAAAAAGAGCTCTAGGCTCACAGAATAATGGGGCCTTTTGTTAAACTCCCTCTCGATAATCTCCAAATTTCCTCTATTGGTATTGTTCCAAAAAAAAGATGGTCAGTTTAGGGTCATACACCATTTATCATTTCCTGAAAACAGTTCTATTAATGATTTTATACCAGACATTTTTACTTAAGTCGAATATGCTACTCTTGATAATGCTGTTAATATTACTGTTGAACTGGGTAAAGGTTGCCTGATTACCAAAACTGACCTTGAATCAGCTTTTTGCATTGTACCTGTTCGCAGAGAGGATCATTAATTACTGGGATTTCAGTGGGATGGTTGCTTTTACTTTGATAAATGCTTACCCATGGGTTGCGCTAGTTTTTGTGCTATTTTTGAGAAATTTTCCTCAGGATTAGATGGATTGGAAGCGTAAAGGGTCACATTACACACATAGTACATGTTTTGGAAGACTTTTTATTTTTTGGTCCACCTGGATCAGAAATTTGATATCAGAGTTTTTTAGTTTTCAGACTTTTTTGTGAGAGCTTAGGTATCTATTTAAAGGAGGAAAAGACATATCAGGCAAATACATAATTACTTTTGTTTGGTATTGAGATTGACACGGTGGCGATGGAGTTTGGGCTTCTTGAGGATAAATTGGTTATGCTGCAAAAAGTAAACGATGCAGTGAAATACAAACGCAAAGTTTACCTAGGAGAATTTCAATCCTTGATAGGACTGATTAATTTTGCATGTCTTGTGATTATTCCAGGACGTTCTTTCTTAAGACGACTTATTAACCTTACTAAGGGTGTTGTGAAGCCACATCATCACAAGGATCTCACTAAAGAGAGTAGGCAGGACTTAGCGGCTTGGTCATTCTTCATCGATCATTTCAATGGAAAGTCCATTTTGGAAGACATCAGAGTATTTATATTTATATACTGACGCTGCTGGATCTTTGGCTTTTTTGGAACTGTTTGGAAAAAATATTCTACGGAGGTTGGCCTGACTATATGATAAAATATAATATTACTCTGAAAGAATTGTTTCCAATTGTTGTAGCTGTGGAAGTATGGGGCCATGTTTGGAGAATTCATATGTGGTTTTCCATTCTTAACATAGTAAATGCACAGACATCATTAGTTATTACAATACATGCTGTATTAAGGATGTTTCTCTTGAAAACATTATTGGTTTTGTTTCCTATCTATTTAGTATAGGCAAGGCGCCAAGCTCTATAACAACATACTTGGCAGCACTAGCATATTATTTTAAAATGTTAATTATAGCAGACCTTTCGAATCATTTCTTGATAAAACAAATGTTAAGAGGGGCAAAGCGTCTCGCCAGCTCTCCTGACATGAGGCAGCCTTTGGATATCCTGGAGAAACTTCTAGTAGCAGTGCCTCATGTAGCCAATTCTAGTTACCAAAAATGTTTGTTCATGGCTTTGTTTATAATAGCATTTTATGCTTTCCTTCGAGTCGGAGAAATCACAGTTTCCAACTCAGACTTGCTGTTTTCGAGTAATGTACCTTTCAAGACAACAGCCAAAGCTGGTTGAATGATGATAACAATGACCAACTTCAAGCACAATCTGGGGAAAAATCTTGTGCATCTGGAAATCAAAGTTCAGCCATTCCACAGTTATTGTCCCATTCGAATCATAGAGAATTATCTCAAAGTGAGAGGTGCGGAGTATGGGCCTCTTTTTTGTTACAGACCAGGAAGGCTTATATCACGTTCAAAATTCTGCAAAGTGCTGAAATCGGCTCTGAAGTTCTCAAAGTTAGACAGTATTAAATTCAAAGCACACAGTTTCAGAATAGGAGCAGCCACTCTGGCACACCTACAGAGCTTCACAGATTAACAAATAAGAGTTATGAGAATATGGCATTCCGAGTCAATTCAGAGATACATCAGAGTGTCATTGTTTCCAACATTATAGTTTCTATATTACATTATTTTTCTGGAATATAGGTTATATAGGGTCTAGTAATATTAATAACTAGCTGAGGCGGTATCCAATATTGTGTGGCTCTGTATTTAAGTCATTTTAACATTGTGCCTGTGATAAGTTGAAATCTTATATTTTCATATTTGCTGTTTTACTAGATAAATGGGGAGGATGTACAGGTGCAGCGCATGGGTGTTACATATTTAGGATATCTGTCATAAATGGTCCAGTAATGATGGATAACTGACTGAGGCGGTATCCATTATTGGTGGCTCCGTATTTTGGTCTTGAGGTTGAAATCTTGCAATGTCCTTTTGTTTTATTAGAGTAATGGTGGAACGATACATTGCATGGAGGTATGGATGTTTCCAATACAGGAATAAGGCACGAGACCGACAGTGGTTGACTTTGATTATTTATTATCTTTATAGTTATACATTTCATGTTTTATTTAACAAGTCTTATGATATAGATATTTCATGTTCCAAGTTTATTTTTAAAAACTAAAGGGGTGACTATCTTAGGTGGCACACAAGTATTCAAAAAGTATATGGAAATAAGTTGTAATTTGTTTAAAGGTGTGTTACAAGGTATTTAAGATCAAGTTGTATGTGTGTTCACTTTTTTTGAAGACGTGTAAACAATATTTGTTCTGTTAAAACAATTTTTTTGTACCATCAGCTTTTAAAAGGGCTGTTATATTTTACTTTGCTTTGGAGGTTACTAGCTGAGGTGGCATCTAAGGCATAAAGGTCAAAGCTATAGAACAAACATTGTAGTGGGAGGAGAAAAATACGCATTGGTTTTCGCTAAATATTCTCTCACAGTAAACCAGAGGTAGGTGGTATAAGTAATATTTTTGTATTTTAAAAGATGTATCCTCATGCTATACGCATTCGCGGGAGAGGACGGTCAGAAGTCCATTTTTTTATATGAACATAAAAAGCAAGTGACGCATACGATGGTAATTGGTATATGTATTATAAATTGTACGACAGTTTTAAAAATGCAAACTATCACAATGTTTTTAAAATAGCCCCTACAAACACTGTCAAAAGTTGTAAACATTGCATATTTTTTTTACTTGAATGGTGTATTAATTAAAAATAAAATAATTTAAAAAATTGCATATACGTACGATTTATTAAGGATTTTAAACTCATTGACTCAAGATTCGTGTGTTTTTTGCTTTTTGTTTTTTTCTTCAGATGTATGATTTTGCAAAAAACTGCATCTATGTAAATTATCAAAATGGTTTGTGGCATATGGAAAGGCAATTTCAATATTCAATAACATTTGATAATTTCAAAAAGAGACAATTGTTTATTTAAATGCAAATGCTTAAAGCAAAGTAATCGTTATTTCTAATTTTAAAAAATTTGATACACGGTGTTTTCTATAACTTCGGAGGTATGTAATAGGTATATCATTTTATTATGTGACAAAATTGCCGGAGATGTATAATGCTTATTAAATTAATACAAAATGAAACTTTAAATTTTATGTGCATTATTTTTTTTTTCTTTTAAGGGGGAGGTAGTGGTCACTTTTATTGCCATTGACTGAAGGTGATGCAAAAATTATTTGAATTCTTTATAATACATACATTCTGTTTCTGGTATATCTTTAGTCATATTTTGTAAGCTGCTGGTTAATATTTTTTGTTAGCATTATGCTTGTTACTTAAAATGAATGTTAAGGCTAATTAATTACTTGTCTGTCATGACACATTATTTTCCTTTTTGGGCTTGTTAATTTATTAACAACTAAGTTCAACACATAAAGAATTTCATGTCACAAAATAAATAAGTAGGCATTCTTTTTTTAAAAGAAAAACTTGATCACGTACATAAGCAATCATTGTACGTTTGTAGATATCAAGAACAGTAAGATTATATCTGATTTGCGCTGCTCTATGTATTTTCAATCAGAGGTAAAGGTCAATAAAATCACCTTTATTGCACATCAAATCAATGCACATAAGTTTGATTTCCTTTTTTTTTAAGGTATCATGTATGTTCAAGTTAACATGATCAATGATGTTAAGATGCCTACCCGCTTTCGACAATGTAAACAGATAGCCATGCTATGACCTTGAATTGCTAGTATTATATTTTGGTCACTATGATACTTATGTATACTTTTATATATGACACTCTAATATTGCACGCAAGCGATGCGTCATATTAAGGCGGGATACCCATACCTAAAAAACAAACAGAAAATATATAAACAAGTTGTCAACAAATTGTCATATTTGGCGATACTGTATCTGTAATAAAGGCCCTCATACTGCAAGTTAGTCTTGCAATGCTTGTTCCATCTATTTAACCTTTGTAACCTTAAAGCCATGTATGAATGAATGTATTATGAGTAAATGATGCCTCATACCCTGATGGGGGACTCCGAGACTCAGGACTGGATACTCAAATCCTGCATCTATACTCTTTGATAGACGGTTTTGACAGTTTTGTTACTTTATTTAGAAATAAGGTATAACTCTGGAATTTGAACACTAAATGTTCACTCATGATCATCGTAGATGGGCCGAACTAGTTAGAACTGTCCATCATAAGTAAAATGTTATATATACTCATGTAAAATTATGTTAAGTAGACTCTTCAATTTGGGCTGCTTTCAATTGACTATACGATCACGCTGATTAATAAACTACTTGGTAACCAACAATTGGACTTGGTCATTATTCAGGAGGAAGGCTTACAACAAGCACGGGATGATAGTGGAAAAGGACCAGATTATTAATGGAATTCCTGAAAAACACAGTGCATTTCATACATAGCACCTTACTCGGTCTAAGTTATTCTCTTTTCATGAAATAGTTGTGTGCGTCCGATTGATTACATACTTTGTTTGCGAGACTTTTGTGTGCTGAAAGCATAGTTTGATGTCCTTACTTGATTGTTAATGTTTAATTGTTTTTATTTTGTTATGTTTATTATATTAAATAATGAATTTAAACGATAAATTAAAGTGCGTTTAATATAGGATGGTCATACATTGTAAATGAAAAATACACTACAAGAAAAAAATAAAAAATGTAGACCCGTTTTCAGCTGCCGGTAAAAGCGCGAAGTCACCCATTGACCTTTACCAAAAAGAGGTCATTTAGTATAATATCGACTTTTTTAAATCCTTTAAAGTCTTAAGAATAAAAATCATTTACTTGTTTCATTTTATTTCGAATCCTATTTTTTAAAATTCCCTTTTCAGATAAAGTCTAATAAATATATCTGAAAATGTACACAGGTTTGGTACATTCACTACGAAAATTGACTTTAATCACACAAATTCATTTAAAATCTTGGTCAGAGCAAAAGCACAATATTTGAACAAAATCAAGGAAAATATATCATCTGATAAACCCTGTTGTTTTCTTTGTATACTATTGATGATTAAAGTCAATTTTTGACATTAAATCATTGAAATAAAAAAAAATCTTGAAATCTGGAAACTCAATTTAGGATTTGTTGTTGTTGTTCTATTTGACGGACCTGGCAAATTTTAACTTTCTTTATACATTTAGCAGCTTTAAGCGTGCTCTCTCGGGGTAATCAGCTGTTGTCCCGCATAACGATTAGTGCAACCAATGGCAAACCTGTATATTACTTGCTCCTGAAACACGTTTACTCTTCAAAAGCTTCTGGGTAGTGTCTATGTCTCCATGACATTTGGTTATAGCTTTATTTATATCTCATCTCGAGCTGAGCTCGAACTGCTTTAGTTTTCTGAGAGAAGTTTTCACAGACCTCTTTGGCATTTTAAAAACACCCTTATTCCACCTACTGCAGATTATCAAAATTCATAATTGACGTTTCACTCATGTTTTACTCAGAGAAAATAGACAACTGTTGTCACTAAAGATTGCATTGTTGAACTGAGAATTAAATAGCCTATACTTCTTTCCCACTTGTACTTAGGAAAGCTCAAATTTTCTTGCTAGCATTGTTTCTGCCACACTGAGTGGTAAAATTGAGGAAATGGAGGCTCTTTTAAAAATTATTATTATTGAGAAAATTGAGCATTGCAAGTAGACCATTACCCTACTTGACAGTACTTATTTTGAATCCCTTGTGAGGTTGTTTGCCTATCAACACGCACTTAGGGACATGTCCCTAAAACTCAAGTAAACTACATAAGGATACACTGTCAGTGTTACGTATGTTATACATACACCATCATACACCCAGTTATTTGAGCCGGAACCTAGAACCCATTTTGGTACATTTTGGATCGACTGCAGATCACATAGAACTCATCACCCATAGCCACCAGAATATATTGTTATTTACGTAACAACGTCCAAAACTGTGGAAAACTCTGCGATCCTCGGGTTCTTTCCAAAAGCACTCAAAGTAAAAGACATCTTCCCCTATTAACTGGTCACATTCTTCAGGTGTAAGACCCGCCCACTACCACAAGAATCGGCACGCTACTAAAACCCGTACGATCCCTTCACCCTCCATGCTTGGGAATTTCATGGAACTGCCGTCTCCAGTATTGCTCCCTATCAACCCGGCCTATCATATCTAACAGAGCATAATTTGTTTCCGAATCCCTCTGGTCTCGAAAAAGCTTAACTTATGGGGTAATCCTTTGTACTTTAGATATTTAACTTGGTTAAACACAGAATATAGAGCACGTAGATGTAGCGGCAACTATCACTACTGAGTCAAAAAAGTGCTGACATTCCCATTGTTACTGATAAACTTAGACATTTACTGACAATGTACTGACATTAATGATAAACTTAGAAAAGTACTGACGTTTTTACTGACGGTACTGAGAAACTTAGAAAAGTACTCAAAAACTTAGACAGATAAACTTAGACATGTACTGACACTTTTTACTGACGGTACTGAAAAACTTAGAGAAGTACTGACAAGTACGGATAAGTACTGACACCATTGTTCTTACTCCCGCTAGAGCTTAAAAGGTGTGAAATTGTATTAAATAATGTATTTTTAATTATAATAAAAAATTAAACGATTATTAAACTTATTAATAATATTTTCATTGAATGAAAATGTCAATTTTATATGTCATTTTATAAGTGAAGGAAACACAAGGAAAAAGAAACTGGCGGATTTTATAATAGTTATGTTGTTAGCTTGAGTTTTGATAATTATTTAGAAACGAAAAGTCAGTTAAAAAATGACACTCTTGAGCTGAACATCAATAAACTTGATCACCCATACCTTCACCTAGTTATTATCATTCAATCGGATTTACAGAGGATCTGGACCCCCCACCCCCATCCTTGCACCCTACATGGAAGAATCTAATTTCTTAAATTTGCATAAAAAATAAAAATAGCTCAGACCCCCCCCCCCCCCTGGAAAACATAAACAACATGATTTTGGGGTACGCGCTTCATACACAGTAAATTAATGCGCTGTGTTTCCGTATACTTATGATCGCGGTAAGTTTGAAGCGCTTGGGACAGAGGTCGAACGTGTTTATTAGTTATTTTGTCTTTGTGAAATAATATAAATCTAGAAATGAACCCTATCCATATACATTGAAGCTTTAGGAGTCTAGGTTTTATATAAACATCTGCCTCTGTCACATTGACATAAACCAAGTTAGACTTGTATACCGATAAACCGCTTATATATCTTATTACATGTATTTAAACAAATGACCGTGTTTATTAATTTGTAAAATTAAAAATAACGGCATGCTGCAGCAAAGCAACACATAACACGGGATTCTAGCAGCACTTTTCAAGTTAAGCAAACATTAAACTATTGATACGTGTTAAATGTGAACTTCAAAATATACGAAGTAGTGTTGTTGGATGTTTATATCGTCAACAAGTACGGAGGAAAGTGTGGTCGAGAAATGATAGCATAATTACATACCTTTTAGCGAATATTTTATAAAGTTAACATATGTTCCAATATTTTCTTTTTCAATTCTCAACAAATCACAACAACATACTTTATTACAGTTCTTAGATTTCTTATATTTGGAATTTGTTTACAATGCTTTCCGATCAGATTTACACGACATTCCCCTTTCATTCATTACTTCATCAATGTCTAAATCTACGTAATATAGTCCAATTTATGATAAAAATGTCTCTGGTATTTTTTTTTTTTTTTTTTTTTTTTTTTTTTTTGATTTTGGTCGCCGTTGTGATGTTTTGATATTGAAATATATATTTAATCACTAATATTTGTTATTTCGCGGAATTATTTGCATCTTAGAGTCTATATGCTTCTTTAACACCCCTGCATTTTATGTCACGTGTTTATGTGAGCTGATTGCATTGTTTGATAAATGTTTTTCAATCGATAAATATTTGATTGAAATTCGATGATTATATAACTGGTTATAACCTGTTTTATTGCACTGCATTAAAATGTAAAATGAAATAATTCTTATATAGTGTATATAATGTTTTCGATAAACTCACAAAATCAATGAAACCATCAGTCTACTTCAGTTATTTTACAACAACGAATATAAAGTTTATTTGATTATTTTATAAATAATTTTGAAAAACATTATGAGTTGACTTAAAAAAATAAAATAAGCAAAAGCTGATAGATAGGTATCGGAATATTTAGACATCCCTTGCATATTCATCAAACATGACTGACGTATTTCATACTAATTGTTAGACCATAATTATTCACCCTATTGTCTACGGACTTTTCCGTCTTTTCCCAATTACGACAAAGAGCACACGGCAGGTGTAACCGGTCAGCAGAGGATGCTCAATCCTCCTAGGCACCTGATCCTACCTCCATATTTTTGGAGTTCCGTGTTGCTCTGCTTTGAATTTTTATTTCGTTTTATGGATTTTTGAGATGGTTGACGGATTGTAATTGTCATTTTTTTATGTATCTTAAGAATCTATTTTTATCTTACATACTACAATTTATGTATTTTTAAAACTTAACAATCATAACAATCATTTAAACAAGATACTATAGAAAAACAAAATTAACGAATATGTTAATCGGCAATTTATTGATTTTCATTGCTTCTTTTATCTTATTCAAGATAATACATTCAACGCTGCAACAGCCACTAACAATTTTTCCCAAAATCCAGGTCACTCCCCGTGAAAATGTCCGTATACACCCTTACAAAGCTCACTGAACAACGTAGCTCATTTGTTCTATTTGACCTGAATCAGTCGGAACTATTCATTCGGTTCCGGTTTTTAGCAATAAAGTTCTCCCCAACGTCTCACTTAATCACTTTTACAGTGTCCGGTGAATACGTGATCAGACTGCATGAACAACTGGCAGGTCAATTCTTAGCTCAATTTGCATAACATTTTATTTGTCTCTAAGTGGTTCGAACTCATAGGAATATTTTGCAGTGTGCAACCTAAAATATTAATTCCAAGCAGCTTTCAATCTCATATTGCACCTGCATAGACTGGGTTCACAACATAATACATCAAAAGTTGTTAGCTTTGTGTTAAGATTATGGAGTCGTCCCTGCCCCTTAAGATATAAACAAACAATATGTGGTGTCATTTGCCTCTAATTGATCTCCGTAAACATATTTAACTAGCTGTTGTTTATAATTCAGTTTGAAGTTCCTGACCATCATAAAAAAAAAATCGTTTCAACGAGTGATTCAGAAATAACCCCTTTTATATTACAAGGTTCATGCGCCAATTTCTTCCATTTTTATGATTACCAAACGAAAACATATTTATGTTATTTACTAACTCATCTCATTTTTGAAACACAACTACGAACTGAATTACTAACTTGTTCTTCAAACTTTTGTTATCTAATTTGATTAGATTGACAGTACATAATTGAGGATAGCTTAAGATTTATACTTTTTTTCCTTTTTAGCAAAACCATATTTTTTCAAACAGTTACTCTTTCAATTAAACATGTCTGATAATTTCAGGATGGTTAGCTTCCTCGTTTTACAATTTACCGGCAATATATCCCAATACTCATTATTGAGCCTTATGGTTAATCTGTACGTAGACGTAACTCTTGTTATGAAGCAGGAACAATTGAACTTCCCAAATAATTAGGCTTGTTTAACTCACCATCAGCTTTACAGTTTAACAGTCTGAGGTTCGCCTAGTTAGCGTAGCAGCTACTGTATACAGGAAAGTATTCGCCCCCGTTTTATTTTCGCCCCGTTTGCCCTCATTGTCTGCGGGAGAATTTAACACTGGTGGAATTCGAATGTCTCAAACTATCTTTCTTTAAACACAACTACGTCTGGGCGAATTCAAGACGGGGCGAAACCGTTCGCAAATGATGAAAACGAAAATAACACGGGGCGAAAATAACCCTGTGTACAGTATTATATTAGTAATGTAACCCGACTGCATTCCTAGACATATCCCGATGTTAACACACGTTAATCAATGAAACCAAGCTATGAGGTCTTACACTAACAACATCATAATATTCTGTCAGTGCTATGGATGAGGTCATAAATACCCTTTACTCCTTGCAGCATAAGCCAGAACACTTGCGCCAATGGTGGTTTATACTGCTGTGATGTTTCAATAGTTATTCAATAAAACGTTGGCATTGGATGTATTTCCGTACAACACATTTTTATTTGAGGTTTGAAAGTGATCAGAAAATATTTTACTTTTTTTTTTAATTTGTTTTGTTTAAGAATGAAAAATACAATCTTTTTGATATTGCTGGATATTTATGTAAACGTGGATATTTCGAACGTTTCAAATCAAGAGGTAACACTAGTTTTTGGCAATGTTAATATTTAATTTTATCTTCTTGAGAAAATTTCCCCGATGACTTTGAAATTAACTTTAACGTTATCATGGAACATAGATTAGAAAACATACTCTTAATGCCAAGAGAGTTATAAATAATCAGTTTAATAAAAGGTTAAACAAATAAGTATTTCTTTTTATACATATGAAAAGAAAACATAACAGATAGATAACACTTGTTTCAGCTTATCCTTCGTCCATGTTAATTTGATTGTCTTTATCATAATGCATTACTAAAATATTACTCTATGACGTTCACTCTGTACCCTTCAGTTTTGGAAAAAAAACATTTCTTTTGAAGACGCATAAATCCGGGACAGACATATTTTGATCCGTCTTTCCTATTCAAAAAAATGAAGGTAAAAAAAAATTATGTCTCGATTGTCTCAATCTAATTGAATTGCAATGTAAATGGGTTTTTTTCTATCCATTTTGATGTATTAATACAAATTATTCAATAATTAATATAAATCTGGATAGTTTGGCTATTTGAAAACACGTGGTTTTATGTGAAAGAACGGGTTTTAAATGGTGCGATACTTCTCTTCCATAGGGCTCTTCACGATTTGTTCTTTGCATAAATTAGCTGTAAAATTATAATTGCTTATTTGCTCTGATGTGTGTTTTTTACATGATCACATTGTTTGCTGACAGTCATTTAATTGATAATGCTTGATTTTTTTCTTTGAGTACATTAATTATTTTAGAAAAAGGTACAAATCTTAATATCGGATAAATCAGACAACTCTCGTACATTCAGCGTATCAGTAGTTCCGGAATTCTCAAACCTCACTGAATATCCCCTTCCCCTAATAGTCGTTTTATGTTGATCTTTTGGAGATAAACAATGTCAATATGCATTACTCCTTTCCCGACCGCCATGAGGCGCTCAGAAGGATCGCTCAAAAGCAACGATAATTTCTAAAAGTATTACAGGTCTTAACATAGTATATGTGATCTTTTATGATAAGAGTAAAAAGTAGCTCGGTTCTTCTATTTAACCTGCGATATTGTAAATATTAAGGATTTCCGTTCCAGTCGGGAGGATTCGGTATGCTTCCTGTATATTATAATGTAATTATATCCAGAGTCTCACTTTATCACGTTCACAGTGTCCGGAGTATACGTGATCAGACTGTACAAAGTACTATTAGACCATTTGCCCCTTTTAAAGACCGAGAAAATAAGCAGCGCCTTCAAATCTACCTGGTCAGTGTACCCTGTCAATCAACTGAAATGAGGTCCATATCTAATGTTAAAAATAATTGACTTTCGTTTACTCGTCCCGTCTATATATGTACCATGTCTATCATTCGAGACGATCGTGCAATTTAAGTTCTCTTTTTATGCATACTATAACGATAAAACGCCATGTCTATAAGCACTTTAATTAAAACAAAACACTGTCGACAGAAATTAGATCTTGTACTCTTGTAAAATTTGAATTGAAAATTCAATCGCTCTTAGTTTACACCCTCTCTATAAAAATCACGAGGCGCCAATCATCCATAAAAGCGTCATTTTATTACTACATGTAAAGATGTATATGTGTGAATTATTGAGAGTCAATAATCAAATTAAATCAAATATTGTGACCACGATTTACAAGTATCAGATTTCTTTGAGAAATTTCACGAGCCGATACCGGAAGAGAAACAAGTACAGACAGTTCCGGTACATGTGCCGCTGGTAGAACTATAATGCACATTAGCAACCCCACGTAGAAGTTACACAAACGTAGGTTGCATGAATGTTGCATTAGTATTAGAGTTCATATTAGAGATGATCGTATATTGCTGAAACATCGCTATAAATAATCAATCCCGTTTTAAACTTGTTTAAAAAAAAGACAGATTCTGCTATTGTCGCACGCGGTAAATTATGCTGTAATTCATTTAAAAGATCGACAATTTGTTTTCCCTAGTACATAAAAATACAATAAATACAATAAATCATGGACAAACTATGTAGGGAGTATTTTAACATCTATGTATATTGACAGGTATACTTAAGCGAGTGTGTTTCCCTCGGCGCTTTACATTTTAATCATTTAGGTTCCACCCCTCACCGGAATTTACTTGAGGTAAACCGACCGGTTTAAAACCTTGGCCTTTAAAGCTGTATGTAAATGACGTAAAACAGGGTTGTCCATATTTTTTTTACCAAAATACCTAATGTGAGGCATAAGTCCATCTACTACTTACTGGTGACATTCTACTCAATAAGACTCCCGGAGGAGTGTTTGAAATTGCGAAAAAATGGTGTATCCTAAAGCACATTTCCCGAGCCCCCGTGTGAGACTCACTCCCATCCTCTCTAGTTACGTTTGACATTTTCCGGCAATATGCCCAACATAGAACATAGGTGAACAACACAAAATCAGAACAGGGGTCACCCTCTTGATCGTGAGAGTTCACTGAAATGTGCTCACATCAGAGGACACCCAAGTTCACCAAGGCCTTTTTCTCATACAGGCATACCTGTTTGACAAAGACAATCGGTCCGGCTCTAGCCATACTCTACTACCCTTAAATCTAAACAATGAGATTATTCTTCATAAATGAGCAAGGTTTCAAAGCGAGGAAAGGAAGGTAGAGTGTCCCTGTATAGTGTAAACGATTGGATATAAAAAAAATCTGTCATTGTTTAAAACTGTCTTTTTATTGTATAAATCGACTCCATAAACTATTTGCGTTATTAACATAATACATGAATTATGTTAAATTTATTTATATTATAAAAATTATCATAAAGCCACACAGTCGATGTTATATTCATGAAAAAAATAGACAGTCATTTCGAGAATAATATACTGGGGTACCAGAAGAAACTTTACTCCAAGTGTTTTCCGCTAAGATAACCCCACAAAAGCGTTGTATTAATAACTTGTTATCTGATTCCAATATAGGTACCAATGTTGCAACCACTATTTTTAATTTATTTCAATAATGTTTTTTTTCAAAAAGTGGTTGCATCATACCAGCATGGGCACAATTTTTAAAGTAATATTTAATATTAAGAAAAAAACTAAAACGAAAATAGAAATTGACAAAACAATTTAAACATATATTTGATAACAATGAAAATGAAACGCAAACAATTATGAAAAAAGTATAAAGATAGATTATCAACATAATGTAAACATATGAAAATGCTTTGATTTCATCCACGTTTTCAAAAATTGTTGCAATTCTATGATTGTCTACAATAATTTTATTCTGAAAGTATTAAAAATTATCATCACAGTGGATTATTGTAGTCATTATTTTATTATGAAGAACATGGTGTTCCAAACGTTTCCAAATTTAGAGGTCACATTACTAAAATAATTATGTATTTCATATATATTTCCTAGACACAATGTTCACAATGACTTTTAACTCATTTCTTACTCCACAATGGTATCATCATCGATTAGATGACATACTCTTAATGATAAGAGTGTCATATGTTGTCAATTTTTATAAGGATATACGAACCGCTTTAAACTATGAAATTTTAAAAATCTAGACATACTGGTTTGGTTTAGAGATTTGATTATTTTAATATCTCGTCATAGAACTGTTTATTTTTTTAAATATATATCATAAACTAGTTTCTATTGTCCCTGCGAAGTCTTTGAAATTCAGCCAGGGGTAAACTCAAAATACAGTAACAGTTACTCTTAACAGGGATATATAGGACATTGGAATTTTTCTGACTTCGAAGCAAATTATAAAAATATAACAATGGACAAATTCCTCACATTGTAATGTTATACGTAATAACATTGTCTACCTAATAAATAAGAAACAAGAAATTTTACCATCTGGTTTTTAAAGAGGATCATCAGAGGTATAAAATGCACCAAAATATGATTTTTTATTTGATGTATAGCAAATGTAGATTGGTTCAGTTGAATTATTCAAAAATAGGAAAACAAATCCCACGGAAAGCATAGTATTGTATGCAAAATTGCTAAGGTGAACATTTTAATGTCAACTTTGCTAACGAACTCCTACAAAGATTATTTTTATCAAAACGTCATAAAAACACAATGTCAATGTTCGAAAAAAATATTTTCTCGAAAAAATTAAATATTTCTATATGTATTTGCTTATTGTGTTAGTTTGATAAATATTATCAAATCAATTTCTTATAAGGTGTAATTTTTACTAGAATGCGTAAAAGCATGCACAGTAAAAACTAAAGTCGGCATCTTTAAAATGCCATTCTAAACAGTCTTTTCTTCGACGGAACCATAATCAGAGATACACACAAAAAAGGTTGGTTTAAGATGATGTATAATATATCTGATCGTTTGATAAATGATATATTGTTCAGGGTTTTTTGCGACCACTTTGACATTGGTAAAAAATACAGTATTTAAAAATTATATCCCGTATTGTTTGCTATATCAAACTTTTTAATGCCATAAAATAAATGTCTGAAATGAAAAAAAGTTACATCTTTATTTAGACACGCTTACATGTATAATTTGAATATAAATATATGCATCAAAGGTAAAGAAATTATTACACTTTTGTGTCACACTTATTTGAATTGCTATGCTTGTGCCATCTTTGCTTTTCTATGACTTTCCCATCCAACAACATTGACAAAACTTTCCTATGTGTAGCGTATTTCCTCCCTGAAAAAGCAGCAATGTGGAGGAGGAGCTCAGTTGTTTTAAACTACACAGTCATAGGACTGATTTCATGTTAATTTAAATTATGTACATGTATTATTATATTATCTTAGTCCTGACTATTACTTACCACACTGAGAGTATCGCCTATGCAAAACGATCTTATCCCAACCACCCAAATACACTCAAAATTATACAGTAATAATGAAAATAATACGCTTTTGAGATAAACATGATATTTCTATTAAGTATATCTCAGAGAAATAAAGGAACCATCGCTCGATAGGAATAAATTTAAATAGGTAGTGACAATCAATATCACTCCGTATAATTCGTGCTACTTTACACGTCACGTGACATAAGTCTAGTATTAACAAAGTTACCTGAGGTAAGAAATCACGGGGTGAATTATAATATTCAACGGGTCAAAGTATGCCGTTTTCAACAGAGAACGCGAATGCAAGAAGAATCCGTTATTGTCTCTGTTTAACCATGAGTGCATGTTTGTCTATTGATCTTCTTTTAACATAAGCTTATCTATTCTTAAAAATTCAGACATTTTGCCAATAAACTAAAAAACGTCTGCACCAGAGTAACTGCTTATACACTTAGTATTTCAACACGTGTGGGATGATGTCCGTAAGCTGTAATTAAATTTTATATGATAAATAATTATTGAGAAAAAAATTAAAAACCTACTTTCATTTTCAGTAAGTTAGCCCGAAATAGCAAAAATTAAAGTAAGGTGGTGGACAAGCTCTGGAGGATTTAAGTCCGTGGGAGTTTGCATTAAAATATATGCTTACATAGGAATGATATTGAATGATTGCGCATACAGTGAACATATTTTCTGGGAATTACTTACAGTATTATAATAGTTGAGACTTGACATATGTTGAATAAATGAAATAAAGCAATTCGTTTCTTAAATGCTTGATTTTAGTTGAGGAATAGAACTTGCCAGAACGGGGAAACCAAGAACGCGGGCTCATTTGTCGTAACGAATGAAATCATGCAAGAATATTTCATAACATCAACTAAAAACGAAAATAGATAAATAGATAAAAATAATTTCATTGATTATAAGATTAAATAATTTATGTTAATCTGAAGGAAAACAGGGCAAAATTTAGAGATTATGGAAAGGGAGTGTAACAAAAGGTCTCATTATTCTGTGAGCCTCGAGCTCTTTTTGTAGCTTTTTGTTGACAATTGCAGGGTTCTGCAAAGCCGACAGCATATTTTTAGATGACCTGAAATATGTTGGTCCCTCATAATACAATTCAAACCCATAAGTAAAACCTGCCACCAGATAATCCGCCATGGCGGTATACATGCTGTATTAAGGATGTTTCTCTTGAAAACATTATTAGTTTTGTTTCCTATATATTTAGTTTTGGCAAGGCACCAACTTCAATAACAACATACTTGGCACAGCTAGCATATTATTTCAAAATGTCTAATATTCCAGTCCTTTCGAATCATTTCTTGATAAAACAAATGATAAGTGGGACAAAGCGTCTTTCCAGCTCTCCTGACATGATGCAGCCTATTGCTTTAGATATCCTGGAAAAATTTCTAGTATCAGTGCATCATGTAGCCAATTCTAGTTACCAGAATGTCTATAATAGCATTTTATGCTTTCCCTCGAGTCGGAGAAATCACAGTTCGCTCGCCTTAGAACTCAAACTTGCTGCTTTTGAGTAATTTATCTTTCAAGACAACAGCCAACTTAAGTTGTATGATCATAATAATGACCAACTTCAAGCACAATCTGATCAAAAATCTTGTGCATCTGGAAATCAAATATCAGCCATTCCACAGTTTTTGGCCCGTGCAAATCATAGAGAATTATCTCAAAGTGACAGGTGCGGAGGATCGGCCTCTTTTTTTTTTTACAGATTAGGAAGGCCTTTATCACGTTCAGAATTCTGTGAAGTGCTGAAATCGGCTCTGAAGTTTTCAAAGTTGGAGAGTAATAAATTCTAAGCACAGTTTCAGAATAGGAGCAGCCACTCTGGCACACCTACAGAGCTTCTCAGATTCACAAATAAGAGTTATGAGAAGATGGCAATTCAGAGATACATCAGAGTGTCATTGTTTTCAACATTATAGTCTCTATATCATATTAATTTTCCGGGATATAGGTTATATAGGGTCTAGTAATAATGGATAACAGGCTGAGGCGGTATCGAATATTGTGTGGCTCTGTAGTTGAGTCATTTTAACATTGTGTCTGGGTTAGGTTGAAATCTTATATTTTCATATTTGCTGTTTTACTAGATAAATGAGGAGGATGTACAGGTACAGCGCATGGATGTTACATATTTAGGATATCTGTCATATAGGGTCTAGTAATAAGGGATAACAGACTGAGGCGGTATCCATTATTGGTGGCTCCGTATTTTAGTTTTGAGGTTAAAATCTTGCAATGTCCTTTTGTTTTATCAGAGTAATGGGGAAAGGTACATTGCATGGATGTTTACAATACAGGAATAGGGCATTAGACCCAAATTGGTTGACTTTGATGTATTTATCATCTTTATAGTTATACATTTCATGTTTTATTTAACAAGTCTTATGATATAGATATTTCATGTTCCAAGTTTAATTTTAAAAATTAATGGGGTGACTATCTGAGGTGGCACCCAAGTATTCCAAAAAGTATTTGGAAATAAGTTGTAATTTGTTTAAAGGTGTGTTACAAGGTATTTAACATCAAGATGTGTGTGTGTGTTCACTTTTGTTTGAAGATGTGTAAACAATATTTGTTCTGTTAAAACATTTTTTTACCATCAGCTTTTAAAAGGGCTGTTATATTTTACTTTGCTTTGGAGGTTACTAGCTGAGGTGGCACCTAAGATAGACAATGTGAGTGTACATTGTGTTCACATGTTTATTTAAATAAACATTTAGGGGGTTGTTTTGCTTTGTTAAAGCAATTGTTTCAGTTTAAACATGAACAATTTACATTTAGACGCATTCCAATAGTTATTTAATAAACTTTAAGACTCATAACATTGAAATGGGTTATCTATGAGCAATAACAAGGTATTTCATTTCACAGTGAACACGCATGTCAAAATTAACACAGGTTATTGAATCTCTTTTTTCTGTAAATTTAGTTAAAGCACAATTCTTAATGTCCTTAGGAAATATTTCTATGAATTGGTATAGACTAGATTTCTACTTTAAATCTTGATTCTCTAGAATCTCTATCGTTAAACGAAGCACATTTTTGGACGGGGCGAGGGATACATCTCATGCAGTTCAGTGTCCCTCTAGTGGGGTATTTTTGAGCCCATCATTCTGCTGCATTTTTGATAATTTACTATATGTGTGCAGTCTCACATTTTCATATTTATATTCCTTATAACTTCAATTGGCGTTGTCAAGAAATTATCTTCACATATTCAGAGCTTTGAGGTACAATTTCTGAGGGGGGGGGGGGGTTGTGGTTGTTTTATAATTTAGAATCAAATATATATAACATCCTAGAATCCGACTGTCTCGCCAAAAACTGATTTTATCCAGAAGTCCTATGGACATCTCATAGATAAGTGGGCTATTGGTGATTTGGCAACATTAAATAGTAAAGGTTGTGATACTTTTAGTAGGACAATATTCTTTAACATAAAGTTCAACAACTGTAGATGAGAAAATGAAGGTCAAAGCTATTGAACAAACATTGTAGTGGGAGGAGAAAAATACACATTGGTTTTCGCTAAATATTCTCTCACAGTAAACCAGAGGTAGGTGGTATAAGTAATATTTTTGTAATTTAAAAGATGTATCCTCATGCTATACGCATTCGCGGGAGAGGACGGTCAGAAGTCTATTTTTTATATGAACATAAAAAGCAAGTGACGCATACGATGGTATTTGGTATATGTATTATACAGTGTACGACAGTCTTAAAAATGCAAACTATCACAATGTTTTTAAAAAAGCCCCTACACTGTCAAAAGTTGTAAACATTGCAGAATTTTTTACTTGAATGGTGTATGAAATAAAAAAAAATAATTTAAAAAATTGCATATACGTACGATTTATTTAGGATTTTAAACTCATTGACTGAAGATTCGTGTGTTTTTGTTTTTTGTTTTTTCCTTCAGATATTAATTTTACAAAAAACTGCATCTATGTAAATTATCAAAATGGTTTGTGGTATATGGAAAGGTAATTTCAATATTCAATAACATTTGATAATTTCAAAAAGAGACAATCGTTTATTTAAATACAGATACTTAAAGCAAAGCAAACGTTATTTCTAATTTAAAAAAATATGATACACCGTGTTTTCTGTATCTTCGGAGGTATGTAATAGGTATATCATTTTATTATGTGACCAAAATTCCGGAGATGTATAATGCTTTTTAAATTAATACAAAATGAAACTTTAAATTTTACATGCCTTATTTTTTTCTTTCTTTTAGGGGGAGGTAGTGGTTACTTTTATTGCCATTGACTGAAGGTGATGCAAAAATTATTTGAATTCTTTATAATACATACATTCTGTTTCTGGTATATCTTTAATCTTATTTTGTAAGTACTGGTTAATATTTCTTGTTAGCATTATGCTTGTTACTTAAAATTAATGTTAAGGCTAATCAATTACATGTCTGTCATGACACATTATTTTCCTTTTTTGGGCTTGTTAATTTATTAACAACTAAGTGCAACACATAAAGAATTTCATGTCACAAAATAAATAAGTAGGCAACAGAAGTAACAGTACTTACAGTTCCTGCAGCTGTGTTAGCCCATCAAAGGTGTTGTTGTCAATCCTTGTTATCTGATTCCCTCCTAGGCCCCTAAATAGACACAATGCATTTACATTAATGATATTAATGATATTCAAAATTAAAGGTAAATTAAATATATGAAATACATAGTCAGATTACCTAGACTTCGGGTACCAATTGATTTATGATACCGTCTTATCTGTCGATAAATATGCTAATGAATGCAGCAATTTTAAATGTTTCATTATACTTTATTGGTGTAAGAAATAAGTACATGTATTCATTCATTTCTATAACCATAGTATGAATTTTATCGATACAATTTAATGTTTTCGCATATAAACAAATTTTAGTATAAACATTTCACTTTTCAGTAATGTATATTGACATTTTTAAAATATACTTATGTATTATTTATGGATTTAGTACCGCTTACTTTTTTTAACAACGCTCAGTACGCAGCACTGTTAAGGTTTACTTTGAGGTCGCGCCGACCAGAAAGTACGGGAAATGTTAACTATGACATCATACAAGACAACAAGTCGTCAAAAATACTTATAAATAGAGTATTTTCCGATTGTTATGGTTACGAAATCATTAAACTACATAAAAAAAATTACCTATGCGTGCAACTTTGTAGTCAAATAAGTCCAACAACGATAATATATAAACAACAGACTGATCGGGGTGCACTTGTCGATGTGGCGTCATATTGTAAATTTTGACGCATATTATGTGTGGAGAGAGGTGGATCAATCATTTTTTAAAGTATCCGATCCATATTAGACCCAGATTCAATGCATCTGGATGCAAAACTGATGTATAAGGGCTGAATAATCAGTATACTTGGACATAATTTTCATGTTTAAGTATCAATATGAAAGAGTGGAATGAGTCCTTATTAATGACATTTTCCTCTTCTTGAAGAGTTGCTCCCTTTGCTTTTATTCTATAAAATTTAATTCTAAAAAAAATATATACGGTATAAAATTTATTTTCAATAGTTTTTGTATTCCTAATGATAAAATACATCTTTCCACCAAAGCATTTATTGACATTCCAAGTATTTACTTTTTTATTCAAAATATGTGCTTGTCCCCATAGACCTTTATGCAATCTTCATTAATTAGTTACTGCTTAGTTAATAATATTTTTGAAAATTTCTCTCGGTAAATCTTTTTCTACTTTAAAATGCTTTAAATTAATATCAAAGTATGAAATACATGATGGATATTCAAGGTTGGAAAAATTAGGTCCTAATATGGATTGGATACCTTAACATTAGAAAAGGCACTTTATAAACGAACGGAGCATAATCATAAAACAATTATTATATCATTAAATCCTATCTTCTATGATTGTTTTGATTCGCATGTAATTATTTTTTAGAGCGTGTATTATTTCTTTTCTAGAGTGTTTAATGTACACATTCGATGTGTTTGACATCGGCAAGCCTATCTAAAGCCGCTTTTTACAAGGGCATACACTGAACAGATCATTTCGATCTTTTGGATATAAAATAAAGGAAATTTAA
>WFKH01011925.1:97840034-97851050 GCA_016163765.1 Magallana hongkongensis | reverse complement strand
TTTTTTTTAATTTGTTTTGTTTAAGAATGAAAAATACAATCTGTTTGAAATTGCTGGATATTTTTATTTTTAAGATATTGATAGTTAGTAATTTGTAAAGCACAATGTCTCACTTACAGTGTACCACAAAAGCAGATTTTAAATTTTGTTATATTTTTCTTTCGAACAAAAAAAAAATGTCTTAAAAATAATACCGTCACGACCTATGTCTCGTAGACATGAAAAAAAAGATGCATTCAGCTTAATTTTCGACCATTAATGTATCACATAATTGTTGCAACCAAATTATTTTCTACAATACTTTAAAAATAAATATGTATTTGAAAAAACAATGAATTTAGCAACTAAATTCTAAAGCACATGTAAACGTGGATATTTCGAACGTTTCTAAATCAAGAGTTAACACTAGTTTTGGCAATGTTGTTTTTTTAATTTTATCTTCTTGACAAAATTTCCTCGATGACTTTGAAATTAACTTTAACGTTATCATAACATAGATTAGAAAACATACTCTTAATGCCAAGAGAGTTATAAATAATCAGTTTTATAAAAGGTTAAACAAATAAGTATTTCTTTTTATACATATGAAAAGAAAACATAACAGATAGATAACACTTGTTTCAGCTTATCCTTCGTCCATGTTAATTTGATTGTCTTTATCATAATGCATTTACTAAAATATTACTCTATGACGATCACTCTGTACCCTTCAGTTTTGAAAAAAAAACCCACCATTTCTTTTGAAGACGCATAAATCCGGGACAGACATATTTTGATCCGTCTTTTCTATTAAAAAAAATGAAGGTCGAAAACAAAAATATGTGTCGATTGTCTCAATTTAATTGAATTTTAATGTAAATGGGTTTTTTTTTTTTCTATTCATTTTGATGTATCAATACAAATTATTCAATAATTAATATAAATCTGGATAGTTTGGCTATTTGAAAACACGTGGTTTTATGTGAAAGAACGGGTTTTAAATGGTGCGATACTTCTCTTCCACAGGGCTCTTCACGATTTGTTCTTTGCATAAATTAGCTGTAAAATTATAATTGCTTATTTGCTCTGATGTGTGTTTTTTAGCTGATCACATTGTTTCCTGACAGTTATTTAATTGATAATCTTGATTTTTTTCTTTGAGTACATAAATTATTTTAGAAAAAGGTACAAATCTTAATTTCGGATAAATCAGACATCCCTCGTACATTCAGCGTATCTGTAGTTACGGAATTCACAAACCTCACTGAATATCCCCTCCCCCTAATAGCTTTTTTATGTAGATCTTTTGGAGATAAACAATGTCTATATGCATTACTCCTTTCCCGACCGCCATGAGGCGCCCAGAAGGATCGCTCAAAAACAGGGAAAATCTCTAATAGTATTACAGGTCTTAACATAGTATATGTGATCTTTTATGATCAGAGTACAAAGTAGCTCGTTTCTTCTATTTAACCTGCGATATTGTAAATATTAAGAATTTCCGATCCAGTCGGGAGGATTTGGTCTGCTTCCTGTATATTATAATGTAATTATATCCAGAGTCTCACTTTATCACGTTCACAGTGTCCGGAGTATACGTGATCAGACTGTACAAAACACTATTAGACCATTTAACGTTGAGCACTCAATTATAAGCTCAATAAGCGTAACAGCTTATTTGTCCTTGGGAGGTTCGATCTAGTAGGACATTTCTGCACTGTGCACTCTAAAGTATCAATTCCGCGCATCTTTTGGATCCACATTTTAACTTAATTGACTTGGTGCACAACATCATATATACAAAGTTGTTAAGAACTTTGGAGTCATTCCTGCCTCCACACCTTAAAATGTAACATATTGAGGTGGCATTGGCCTCTAATTGTTTTCAATTAACATGTGTTCATTAGCTGCTGTTTCAGATGCACATTGAAGTTCCTGACCTTCATATTTTTTTTAATACGGGTGGTTTAGAAATTCCCCCTTGATATCAAATGGTTCATATACCATCATTTTCTGTGTTTAGGATAACTAAAAGAATATATTTTTACTATATTTATTTACTCATCGCATTTTATAATTCCGCTTTAAAACGTTTATCTTATGTTCAAACTTTGGTTATCTTTTTTGATTGGAACGACATTAAAAAATTTAAGATATCTTAGATTCATAACGTGTTTTCCATTTTAGCAAAATCATAATTTTCAATCAGTTTTTCCTTCCTAAACATTATCCGACAATCTCAAGTTTGTTAGTTTTGTCTCCTTACAATTAACAGTAAACATATTCCAATACCTATTATTGAGACTTCTGGTTACTCTGTACGTAGGCATAACAATGGATACGAAGCAGGAACAATTGAACTTTCATAAAAATAGTCTCAACATTGTCATGGGAGTAATAAGTATCATAAAATCCACCCATATTATAATTAACGTTTATATTGACCGAGAAAATAAGCAGCGCCTTCAAATCTACCTGGTCAGTGTACCCTGTCAATCAACTGAAATGAGGTCCATATTAAATGTTAAAAATAATTGACTTTCGTTTACTCGTCCCGTCTATATATGTACCATGTCTATCATTCGAGACGATCGTGCAATTAAATTTCTCTTTTTATGCATACTATAACGATAAAACGCCATGTCTATAAGCACTTTAATTAAAACAAAACACCAATCATCCATAAAAGCGTCATTTTATTAATACATGTAAAGATGTATATGTGTGAATTATTGAGAGTCAATAATCAAATTAAATCAAATATTGTGACCACGATTTACAAGTATCGGATTTCTTTGAGAAATTTCACGAGCCGATACCGAAAGAGAAACAGGTACAGACAGTTCCGGTACCTGCGCCGCTGGTAGAACTATTATGCACATTAGCAACCCACGTAGAAGTTACACAAACGTAGGTTGCATGAATGTTGCATTAGTATTAGAGTTCAGTAAGATGATCGTATATTGCTGAAACATCGCTATAAATAATCAATTCCGTTATAAACTTGTTTAAAAAAAAGACAGATTCTGCTATTGTCGCACGCGGTTAAATTATGCTGTAATTCATTTCAATAAAAATACAATAAATACAATAAATCATGGAAAAACTATGTAGGGAGCATTTTAACATCTATGTATATTGACATGTTTACTTAAGCCAGTGTGTTTCCCTCGGCGCTTTACATTTTAATCATTTAGGTTCCACCCCTCACCTGGGCTAAACCGACCGGTTTAAAACCTCGGCCTTTAAAGCTGTATGTAAATGACGTAAAACAGCGTTGTCCTTACCTTTTTACCAAAATTCCAAACGTAAGGCATGAGTCCTTCTACTACTTACTGGTGACATTATACTCAATAAGACCCCCGGAGGAGTGTTTGAAATTGCGAAAAATGGTGTATCCTAAAGCACATTTCCCGAGCCCCCGTGTGAGACTCACTCCCATCCTCTCTAGTTACGTTTGACATTTTCCGGCAATATGCTTATCATTGAACATAGGTGAACAACACAAAATCAGAACAAGGGTCACCCTCTTGATCGTGAGAGTCCACATAACTGTGCTCACATCAGAGGACACTGAAGTTCACCAAGGCTTTTTTCTCACACAGGCATACCTGTTTGACAAAGACAATCGGTCCGGCTCTAGCCAAACTCTACTACCCTTTAATTTAAACAATGATATTATTCTTCATAAATGAGTAAGGTTTCAAAGCGAGGAAAGGAAGGTAGAGCGTCCCTGTATAGTGTGAACGACTGGATAAAAAAAAACTGTCATTGTTTAAAACTGTCTTTTTATTGTATAAATCGACTCCATAAACTATTTGCGTTATTAACATAATACATGAATTATGTTAAATGTATTTATATTATAAAAATTATCATAAAGCCGCACAGTCGATGTTATATCCATGAAAAAAATAGACAGTCATTTTGAGAATCATATACTGGGGTACCAGAAGAAACTTTACTCCAAGTGTTTTCCGCTTAGATAACCCCACAAAAGCGTTATACTAAATCCTTGTTGTACTAAATCCTTGTTATCTGATCCCAATATAGGTACCAATGTTGCAACCACTATTGAAATAAAACCACTATTGAAATAAATTATTTCCATAGTGGTTTGGAATATATTTCATTATAACAATTCCTTTGCAACCACTTTTGAAATAAAACCACTATTTAAAAAAATTATTTCAATAGTGATTGGGGATATATTTCATTAGAAGAATCACTTTGTAACCACTATTGAAATACAACCACAATTGACCTAATTATTTCAATACTGGTTGGGGATGTTTTTTTTATTATAAGAATCACTTTACAGCCACTTTGGAAATACAATTACTATTAAAATTATTTTTTCAATCGTTGTTGGGAATTAATTTTTTTATAAATATTACTTTGCAATCACTATTGAAACACATTTGGAAAAAAAAGAAGTTGTATATGATTTTTGCAAACTATTTTCAAATGCAAGAAACACCATATTTTCAATAGTGGTATTATTTCAATAGTGGTTGCAAAGGGATTGTTCTAATGAAATACATTCCCAACCACTATTGAAATAATTTATTTCAATAATGGTTTTATTCAAAAAGTGGTTGCAAAATACCAGCATGGGCACAATTTTAAAGTAATATTTAATATTAAGAAAAAAAATAAAGCGAAAATAGAAATTGACAAAACAATTTAAACATATATTTCAGAACAATGAGAATGAAACTCAAACAATTATGAAAAAGTAAAAAGATAGATTATCAACATAATGTAAACATATGAAAATGCTTTGATTTCATCCACGTTTTCAAAAATTGTTTCAATTCTATGATTGTCTACAATAATTTTATTCTGAAAGTATTAAAAATTATCATCACAGTGGATTAATGTAGTCATTATTTTATTATGAAGAACATGGGGTTCCAAACGTTTCCAAATTTAGAGGTCACATTACTAAAATAATTACATTACTAAAACAAATTCCTCAGACTGTAATGTTATACGTAATAACATTGTCTACCTAATATATAAGAAACAAGAAATTTTACCATCTGGTTTTTAAAGAGGATCATCAGAGGTATAAAAATGCACCAAAATCTGGTTTTATATTTGTTGTATAACAAATGTAGATTGGTTCAGTTGAATTATTCAAAAATAGGAAAATAAACCCCAAGGAAAGCATAGTATTGTATGGAAAATTGCTAAGGTGTACATTTTAATGTCAACTTTGCTAACGAACTCATACAAAGATTATTTTTATCAAAACGTCATAAAAACACAATGCCAATGTTCGAAAAAAATATTTTCTCGAAAAAATTAAATATTTCTATATGGATTTGCTTATTGTGTTAGTTTGATAAATATTATTATATCAATTTCTTATAAGGTGTAATTTTTACTAGAATGCGTAAAAGCATGCACAGTAAAAACTAAACTCGGCAACTTTAAAATGCCATTCTAAACAGGTTTTCCTTCGACGGAACCATAATCAGAGATACACACAAAAATAGGTTTGTTTAAGATGATGTATAATATATCTGATCGTTTGAGCAATTAAATATTGTTCAGGGTTTTTTGCGACCACTTTGACTTTGGTAAAAAATACAGTATTTAAAAATTATATCCCGTATTGTTTGCTGTATCAAACTTTTTAATGCCATAAAATAAATGTCTGAAATGAAAAAAAGTTACATCTTTCTTTAGACACGCTTACATGTATAATTTGAATATAAATATATACATTTGTACATGAAAGGTAAAGAAATTATTACACTTTTGTGTCACACTTATTTGAATTGCTATGTATGTGTCATTTTTGCAAGCCTGATTTTAATTGACCTTGTTTGTAAAATTCTTCAATTAACAGGTTAAATAAGGACACGTTGGCTATCGTCAAACATACGATAACAATGATAAAGTACGAGTTCTATATGGTACAAATCGTTTATTGCATATTTTACTAGATTGCAAGGTTTTTTCTTCCTTTTTTAAATCAAATAGCTGTAAGTATAGGATCAGTTCCATGCTTTGATTATGAATTATGAAGAGTGTATGCGTGCTGTTTGATGTTTTTGAACCAATCAGAAGGCTTGATTATCGAATATGCTAGATAAAAAAAATGTTTCGGTCATATTTTGCCATGTTTTAATATCGTTTTGATACATCACAAAAATAAGATTGTAACTTTATTTGCACAATAATGCTCCCAAAATTAAAAATTTATAAACATTTCCCTCATTACACTTTTAAAAAGGGTATTTGTGATGTCATAAAAAGTGCGATTTCCCGTATTTTTCGTAAAACTTAGCAGAAAACATATTTTTCATTACTTTTTTTAATAGCTAACTATATCCGCAGCTGTCATTACAATATTTTTCATGCAGTGTCTCATATGTTAAGAAAATGAATTGAATTTACCCTTTGATACAAAATATATGTACGTTTGAAACTTAGTAACCACAACAATCATTTCCACTTTATTCAAGGGCCCACAGTCTTTGTTTCTCCCTCAACATTCACTTGGTGTATACAGGAATTACTTTGCAACTTACAACCACAAAAAGCAAAAGTACATTATGCACTGGAATGCGCACAATACGTGTTCAGACCAAATGAAGCATTAAAAGGTAAGTACTGAGCTGAAATTACATACAATTCTATTTGTCTTTGAGTGGTCCGACCTAGTAGGAATCGTCTGCATAGTGCAGTGTAAAATAATAATTCAAAGCAGTTTTTGAACCCAAAGTGTACCTGAATCGACAACAATAAATGTCTTGAAAGGGTTCACAAGAACTAAGGAGACATTCTTGAGTTTTCAATCGCCTACATCTCTTCCCCGTCAACAAATATCTGTTCCTTACCTTTTCAGTTACGTATTATCATTTTTTACATATGGTTGGTTAACACTGCCCAAACAAAATGTATTAGGCCTAAGAAAAAAATTGTTTGTTTCCGCTTTCCCAATAGAAAATAAAATTACCCAAAGGACCGGCCTTTTTAGGATCACAATTGGCGTATTTTTGGTAAAATTCATTAAAATATATATTTAGAAAAAAGTTCCCTAAAAAGAAAATTTTGCATAGTTTTATCATTTCATCTCTCTAAAAAGTATATTTCGCTTTTTGTTAAATAGAAAAAATTATTTGAACATATTTGATCAATCTGTATTATTTAAAACGCAAACGATGGGTTTTTTTGGAATATCGGTAAGTATTATGGATCGAGATCGGTATTTAGAAATTGCAGTCACATACGCGGAAAACGCTAATTATCTGATATACTTTCAAGACAAAACCTATATTCAACTATTTTTACTGGTTTTAAAGACTGTTCTAAAAAATGAAGTAATTTTTCTTCAACGTATAGTTCTAATTCTTGAACAATTTATGGAAAATATATATATGTTCGTTGCTAAGCGTATATAGTAAAGATCGGGCACGGGCAAGAGGTAATAATGCGTGAATTACGTCATACGTTGTTTTGTGACGTATGGACAATTACCTTAAATATAGGGGGTCAAAAACTGCCTCAACAAGTTGTTTTTCTTTTTTTATTCATGGGTGATTTAGAACTGCACTCAACAAACAAAATGAGTTATCAGTCGTTTCTCTGATAAAGTCACAAGACTCCTGGAATCTGCAGTATGTCCGTTCAACTTGGTATCATTATCTGTATTCATAAAACATGGGCAAATATATTAAATGTTGTTTCTGTACTTTCAATATATATTTTCTCCTGTTGCTTATTGTTTTTGCAACTCATAGCATTCCAATGACATCGATATTTTTGAGCAGTTCTGACTTATGTTTTTATGCTCTGCATAGAATTACTACACCGACTAAATTATATATATATTACTTTCCGGTATTTCCCGTTTCGGTAAATTCGAAAAAAAAATATTAAAATAAGAAAAATGTTCAAATCTGGAAACTTAATTTACGATTTGTTGTTGTTTTACTTCAGGATTTTTGTTTGCTGTTTTCTTGAAGGAGCTGGTCAATTTTTATTTCCTTAATAGCAGATTAAAGCGTGCTCTCTTGGTGTATTCAGCTGTTGTTCCTTCTAACTGTTAGTGCAACCGATAGCAAACCTGTGTATCAACTCCTCCTGAAACAAGGTTAGGTAACGCTTCAAAACCTTTCTTATCTAGTAGTATATATGTCTTCTTGACCTTTGGTCTATAGCCTTATCTCTATCTCATCTCGAGCTGAACTCAAATAAGTCTTCTGAGAGAAGTTTTCAAAAACTTCTTTGGCATTTTTAAAACACCCTTATTGCAACTACCGCAAATTATCAAAATTCTAAAGTCATGTCTTACTCAGAGAAAATAAGCGACTGTAGTCACTGGAAATTGCAATGCAGAACTGAAAATTTAATAGTCAACACTTTACCCCCATTATAAGTAAGAAAGCTTGAATTTTCTAGCGAAAATTATCTCTGCTATACTAGTTTATTCAAAAGTGAGCCTTGCAAGTAGACCATTTCCCTACCTGACAAAATAGTTTTATTTCCTTGTGAGGTTGTTTGCCTTTCAAAACGCCATTATATACATAACCCTGAAACTCAAGTTAATAACATCGGTGTACACCGTCAGTGTTAAGGATGTTACACATATACCATCATACACCCAGTAGTTTGAAACATTATGTTACCTTTTCGAACGACTGCAGATCACATAGAGTTTTACATCAACAACCTCCAGAATACATTGTAATTTACGTAACAGCATCTAAGATTGCGGAAAAATCTGCGATCATTGGAATTCTTCCCAAAAGCAATATAAGTAAAACACATTTCCCCCTAATAACTGATCACATTCTTCAGGTGTAAATCCCTCCCCCTACTACGGGAAATCGACACGCTACTTAAACCCGGACAAATCCTTCACCCTCCATGCTTGGGAATTTCATGGAACTGCCGTCTCAAGTATTACTACCCATTAACCCGGCATATCATATCTAACAGAGCATAATTGTTTACGAAGCCTTCTGGTCTCGAAAAAGCTTAACTCATGGGAAATCCCTTGCACTTTAGGAATTTAACTTGGTTAAACACATAATATATAGCTTGTAGATGTAGCGTCAACAATGTTACTTAACAAACAAATGTCTGTTAAGAAGACATATCCCTCCCGACAAGATAGAACCTTGCTTGCAGCACAATAATGTTAAAACGAAGTTTCTCTCAAAAACGTATTTTTCACATCTTAATTTATCTTTCTCACAAGATATATGTATTTTGATTATTAAGGTGTAAACAATATTTTTATACAAAGCTTTGACGTAACTTTCATTAGCATTCGAATTAAATATATGTAATACTCTTGAGTCCGACTGTCACGCCGAAGTCTGCGTGTTACCCACAAGGCGGAGTTTTAAATCACAAGTGTGATGGACGTCTTCTAAAGACACGTCACCACAAGGTACGATGGTAAACGCCAAAGTCCAATTGTTTTATACGCTCTTCAATCTAAAGTACAATGGCATGTATCGTCAAAGACAGACGGTGTCGTTAAAATTTACGTGTATAGCGTCACGCTATGTAGACGTCATTAGTAACGTCGTTGCGCGCAAACGTCATGATCAAGTAAATGAACCTAGGCTACATATTTCTTAAATTTGAAATATAGATTATTTCAATGATGATTCATAATATTATCTTGATTTGGTGACCTTGGCTTAATTTCAAGATATATACACGGAAAAGACGTGTTTTAGTTGTCATTTTTGTGGAAATATGAAGTAATCTAGCAACAGAAAATCTACAGTCTCTCAAAAAAACAGCATTTTAATTGTTGTTGACCTTTTCTTTCAAATGATTTTGAATTGAACATAGGAGTCGGGATACTTTTTATAGTTTTATGTGGAATGTCAGGGAATTTTTTTTCTATTATTCTACATAATTCTCTTTTGATCATAAAGAACTTAAAAAAAAAGATATATCACATCGGTGTTGAATTCATTTTGGATCTTTCACCAAATGAACAATTAAACCATTTACTATATTTCAACCCGTAACATGTTTTAACTCTAGGTCATGAGCCATGCTTTTAAATCAGTAGTAAACAGCATATTTTCTGTAAACTGGACAATCAAATGTCACATTAAAGGTCAACCTCCGACTATGCTTTACTCGTATTGGTCAATATACTGTATTAACTACGAGATAAAATCGTATCATGCAACCACGGCCAAATGGGATCGGAGAGGGTCGTACATATTGACGGTGCGTGGTTTTCGATGATGACAGTACATTAACAATAAAAGATTAAAGTGATTGTGACGTCACACTATGTTGATGTTATTGATAACGTCGTTTTGCACAGTTCATAATCTCTCCTAGATTATAGCGTCAGTGAGTCACGACCATACATCTTCAATACAACATGAAAAAACCATATTGTATAGAAATTTTATAGTATGCTTATATTTGCTGCAAGTTAGCTAATAATACAATATAAAAATAAAGTATTCAAACCATAATGGGTGGTAAATGTAGTTAAACCAATATCGGACTTCTGCGTTTTTACGTGAACCATCAGATTTTTGCGTGTCACACCATCAATGTTTGGGGCATACCATCAGAAGTCGCATTGCACCTTTCAGCTATGTTAAGAGGGTATCAGAATTTTAGCACGTGTGGGTTTGGGAAATTTGCATAAGTCCCGCTGATTATTTATGAGATGTTTTTGAGATTTCGATAATTAACAAACATCTACCAAAATTAATATAACTAATTATTGGGTTTGTTCGAATCAAGAAAAGTGTTCTGAAATAATTACACCAAATATTTCTTATATCTCGCAAAATTTAAAATGTATAAGTCGTCCGATGACGTGTTGAGGTTGACTACGTCACATCGGCACTTGCAGCTGTAAATAAACATGTGGACTTCAATGATATGCATGTATCTTTAAATTTAACTCATTCACAATTAGCATGGACGGGAATCGGTAAAGGAAACAGCTGAACGAGCTAGGACTTATTTGTACTTTCCTTAGATATTGTTTTATATTATTCAATATTTTGAGATAGAACAAAAACG
>WFKH01011925.1:97810521-97824420 GCA_016163765.1 Magallana hongkongensis | reverse complement strand
GTTTAAAATTGCTATTGTATATAAAAAAGTAAAAGGCAATTTAACTATTAACATTTTGTTTTAAAGACCTAAATATATATAATGCATTCAAGTGTAATTTTTCAGATTCAAACTTTATCATAAGCACTACTAACCTTAAATCTACATATTTAGCATAGACTTGTTCCATTTTTAATTTTTCTTCGTGATTTTTATTTATGAAAAAAATTGGTTCCAAGATATTTGAGACCATGTAAAATAAAGAAAGACAACTCTTAAACAGGATCTTTCATACCAAGATTTTTCCAATAATTCAGTATTTCTTTTAATTTTTCAATTTCATTCAATTTCTTTTCTTCATCTAATTGACTAACGAATATTGTTTATATTTGCAGATTTTTGTGGGATTTCGTCCAGCAGCTTGCCTTTAAACATTTTTTTTATATTTTAGTTTCATATTTATGTGGATTCCAATAAAAATCATAAAACTTCATTCATGATTATTTTGTTTTTCGTGTCTAAACTTTATAACATTTCACTTTCATAAGAATTTTAAAGCAGAAATGTTTGAAAGTTTGACAAGTAAGGGGTTATCTGGAACCAGACTGATATTTTAAAAATTCTCTAGAAAATAGAGTATTGTTCTTTGAGGTCTATTATTGTTGAATTCTGTGTCTAGTATTAGTAACAAATGCATGCAAAAAAATCTCTTACACTTATTTAGTGTAGAGATCCACCTTAAACCATAGCCAAAGACGTAAACCCCGACTGACTTAAGGTTAAATAACACATCATCACAAAATGGCTGACCTCTGATCGATACGACATGTCGTTTTATTAAAAGGATTGTATCGACGGCAACATGTAACCTACTCCATAGCCGAGTGTATAACGTGTTGGGTTTGTGATCCGAACATCCCGAGTTCGAATCCCACAGGGGCTTTTGTTGTTACTTATTGAATTGATTTTTTTAGATCTTCATTTTTTATCCCCAAACTGCAAATTTTTTGCTTATTTCACATATATACAGACTTTCACCAAGTGTGTATTTTCACCATAAACATTACAACATAAACCATCGACCCTACATTTCAATGTGCATAGAACTAAAACAAAATGAACCTCTAAATCAGGGTAACAAAGTTGTAAACTTTATAATTTTGTATACCAAACAGTATATTTTTAACCTAAAACAAAAAAGATCCCTTACTTAAAGGTGCTACTACAACATATCTTTTTTTTCAAATATAAGGATGTAAGATACGTATGTTTTAAATTATGTTAAATGTTAAAAATTTACAAACAATGGTCAAACTGGAAAAATATTTTTGAACTTTAATTTTTCTGTAAACAATTAGAATGTGTTTCTGATATTTATGTATGCAAGTATATGAAAGGGTGTGTGAGTGCCAATAAATACTTGCTTTGTTTCTTTAATTCCTTGTAATAATTATGAAAATGACAATAAAATAAAAAAAACACCAAAAACATCAACATCAATTATAACAGCAACAGATCATTAACAACCAACTGCATAATATTTCGTCTCTCTTGATGCGTAGCAAAAATGAAGTAAAGAGTCGCTCCTTGGTTATTCTTGGAAGCATCTATTTAATATGATACACATGTCCTTCTACTTCTATTAGCTGATAACATTCTTGTAGACTCATTGAATAATGTTCAAAATTGGGAAAATCCGGCAAAACTTTGAATTAAACAGCAGCCTATAGCGATTTTTTAAGGCGGGGAGGCATTAAATTTTTGTCAATGCGAATACTGAAAAGCTTCCGGGATATTGACTTGGAAATGTGCCAAAACAAAAGCCGATCTTTTATATAAAGGAAAATGCAGTTTGAACATTTGAAGTAGAAAAAAGGATATATTGAATAGACACTTATTCCAATATAATGATATTTGTGAACACTATATATGTTTTGTAAATATTATTTTTTCATCATTGTGATTGCTAGGAATATAATAAACGTCGTGGGATAGGTTTGTCAGTGATACAAGAGAGGACTCATCACGTGGTTGTTAGTGAAGGTAAAAACATTGCCTGGAGCTAGATCTCACAGACATTTCTGCAAATATAATATAGAGTGTTATCGATGTACTGTCAGACTTATTTTCATAAACATTAAGTATTCAAAGTACATTATTATTTTAAATGTGGCTATAAATCAGAAAAAACAATGGTAGATTTTCAGTCGGTTGAATAAATGTTTCTATAAAATACACGTCCTATCAATTTGGCATTGTGCTTGCTACTAAGAAATTTAGTTTAAACTGTCAAATTATATGATTTTTATTAATTCCTGTATATTGTTTGCGAATTTAGATTAATTAAGAACTGCTCATCGTATCAAAAGAACTTAGTTAACTGTTTTTAACACAACGCCACAAAAACAACAACAACGATAACAACATTAATACAACGATAACAACACAGACAAAGATGACGAGATCAACAACAACAAGGAAATCAACGAGAATTACGATGACGACAATGCCGCCACGTGATGTTTGACAACAACAACAATGACAACATTAGAGACAACGATAACAAAAACAAAGACGATGACATCAATATCAACAATAAGGATACCGACGATAATAAAGATGAATACATTACCGCCTCAACGACAACGACGACTTTGATGCTTGAACAAATGTTGATTCATGTATTGAAGCATTGGCAATATTGACGCATGCGTGCTCAGTAATGCTTCGATATTTATAAGCACAAAACATAATGTGCTTACTGACTACAGTGTCTTTGGTTACTGGTGAAATTGAACAGATTCAGAAAATAACGTTCCAGATAAAATAATACTTTTAACAGAAAATACTTTATTCTTTAGACTTGTAAAAATGTTGATATATAGATATAGATCGGCATTCTGTGTTCATAATGTTTAAAATGATTAAATTGAGCCTAATCATAAATAAATCGGGGGCTACAGGGAAATTCTTGCGACAATCTATTTATACCCTTTTCTAATCGCCTATATAGTGAAAATTGTCGTGCATGTTAAACAAACAAAAACAAGAATTTGAATAATTAAAAATGACTAGTTGTACATAACCACGTATATTGTATACGTCCTTTGTGCAAACACATCTCACAAATAAAACTCATCTATAATTCATCCTTTTTGTACGATTACTAAAAAAAATGTAAAAAAAATTCAAATTTTTTATTATGTTCAACAGCAACTATTGATTCGACGGATTAATTTTCTTAAATGGATATTTCTTATTGATTTTTAAATCTTGTTCTAGACCCTACAGTCAACGCTGCAGCAGGAACTATCAACTTTCCGGAGATATAGGTCATTCACAGTTAATATATATGTATAGTCCTTCACAAAGCTCACTGAACATATCCTCCCCCCTAAAAGATCTCTTTTATGTAGATCTTAATGTATGTCTATATGCATTGTTCGTTGCCCAACCGTCATAAGCCGCACAGAAGAATCACTTCACTGCACTGAAAAAGCAGGGAAAACCCTTTCACTATTATACTTCATAAAATAATAGCTGCGATCTTTTATTATTAGGGAGAACAAAGCATATCTTTTATTTTATTCAACTTGCAATATTGTAAACATTATTTTTTACTCGGGATTTCCATGCCAGTCGGAAATATTCGGTCTAATACAAAATTAAATAATGTAATTCTTTCCAACGTCTCAATCACACGCATAATGTGCGGCGAAACCTTTACTGTTTGTGCTCAGACTGCCTAAATCAGTGGCAGATCAGTCCTCATCTCAATTTGCATAACATTTTGTGTCCTTAAGGAATCCGATCTCGTAGGAGACTTCTGCACCATGCGTTCTAAAATATAAATTCTGAACGGATTTCGATCCCACAGTGTACATACATAGACTGGGTGCATAACATCATCTATCTAAAGTTGTTAATTTTCCTAATGAACATTGCAGTCTTCATTGTCCTTCATCTAACGGTTTAACAATTACAATTTCAGTCTGAGGTGGCAGTGTCCTCTACCAGTGTTCTTTAACACGTGTTAGTCAGCTGTTGTTTCTGGTGCAGTTTGAAGCTCTTGACCTTATCAGGCAAACATCATTTTTTAATACCTGTTCAGAAGTACCCCTTAATATTAAATGCCTCAAACATTATTATTCTATTTTACTTGATGATAAACAAACGATTATATCTTTAGTAAATGTATTAACTCATCTTATATTTAAAACGAAATATATTTATGGCTGACATTACTTATCGTTATTCAAGACTATGTTATGTAATTTGATTTGGGAGACATAAAATATCTTGTATATAGTTTAGTTCAGTATTTTCTTTCAATTTCAGCAAAAGCATACTTTTTTCAGGTCGTGTCTTGCGTTGAAATTTGTCGCTAATTTCAGGTAAGTAAGCTCATTATACTAACAATAAATCGACAACATAATCAAGTACATATTTTTGATACCTAAATATATCAATCATTAAATTTAAAACCAAATTTTAAATCATTACTCTCCATTCGTAATTAGTTATATATGGCTTATTGTTTATAAAATATGGTGTCAACTGCCTTTTGTGTATAATTTTTACTGTTTTGTCGGTACTGTGAATTTGTGAATTTGTGAATTATTAAATTGTAAAATACAAACCTTTTCCTGAAGGTTTGTCATAGACTTTTGATATAAAGGTTTGATATAGACTCAAACATACATGCAACCAATTATTTAAAAAAAAGTATCATTCGTTAAAATCTTTGACATCCTTATTTCTTGTAACGAATTAACGCCACGCAAGAACATTTCATAACACCAACGTTTTAATGGAAATAACTTATTTCACTGATTATAAAAGCTTTCATGTTAATCTGAAAAACAAAACCTGGAAATTACATCAAAGATTCTTCCACCATAGAAGAAGCTTGTTATTAAATATAAACAACCAACATGAAGGACTTTTTTATATGAAATGAAACAAAACGATTGGGGTTTTTTCCCTTGTGAATGACGGGTCTTGAAGCTTAGTTTATTAGTTTAAATATATCTTATTACTAGTTATTACTACACATCGCAGCTATGTTAAGGCTGTCCGAAGCTAAATTTATATCGGAAAACAATACTATTTTGATAATCGAAAAAATACTTCAACCGAACGAATTACTTTAAATTCTTATTGCATAAATTAACAGCGATATCTAACACTACATTTGATGCATTTTTGTGATGTCATATGTTCTTCTTAAGCACGTGACATGCGTATCTTAACACTGCAAATAATCTATATAAATCGCATCGGCGATTAAATGAAAAATATTTTTATGAAAAATCCTTTGATAAGTAACGTATTTTGCAGTTCTTGCTTGGGGTTCATATAACTATTTCGTTTATTTAAAATATTGTCAAAAGATGTCGCACCATCATTGAAATTAGGCACACATTTACCTTTTAAGCTCGATTTATACAAAACTGGATCAGTTGATAGTTTCCCCCTAGCATGATTCACATTGGTACTTATTTTCTCTCCCAATATCACATAAAAAATGCTAAGATTGTATCGATCTTTCTCTTGCGCCAAGCTGTTTTTTTTTTTTTACATGCATATAACTATCTCCATTCCATACACATAGCAGGGGGAGTCTCAAAACCATTAGTTTATAAATAATTATTAACCTAATACGAAGCTTTAAAACTGCTGATTTGTTGATACTCAATATTGATAATATTGAATATAGTCTCACTATAGTATTTACAACAGCGTCTATGTAAAGGAATCAAGCGGTTTTTTAATGTTCAATAAGACTCACTTAATACGCTACGATACATTTCCTAAGAACGATCGAAAGGATCGAATGCAGGTCGTGACGTCAAAGTTAAATATGAAGTACAGATAAGTTACTTTCTACACATCGCTGTGAAATCAATAGGGGCAGCCTTAACTTACCCGCGATAGGTGTAGTGCATAAGATATTATGGCATTTACTTGTTGTAGTAAAGTTTTTGTTAAGGAATGGGTTATTTTAACTGTATTGCATTTGTCTTGAGAACTTTTTTGATTGGAATGTGAACAAGTTTAGCTTGTAATTAACCATAAGTAGTTGAATAAAGACAACAATATAAAGTGAACGAAGTCATTGAACGTATTTTATTATTTTCCTTCTGATCATGAATTTCTTTATTTCTTACTTTAATCATACGCTTCCAAAGTAGAACCAGTTTTGTCATTCTATCTGATATGTTTATCTATTTGATATTTAACATTAACCCTTATATTTCACGTAATATTTTTTTTTGTCCATAGACAGTGTCTATAGATTTCACAAAAAGCACCAATTCTTCCCACATATACATGTAATAGTGATCATAATGTTAGGACGTAAAGATGAAATTTGTCTCCATAGTTCTCCTCAATAGAAATAGATGAGAAAATAGGAAACTGAATTACTTCAAATTATGTCAATATTGCCTGAAAATATATTCCATTTGATGAACTTTTTTCTTTTTTATCAAATAGTTTTACATCACGTAAAAAATAATACACATCATTAGACTTCATATATATAAAAGATAATGTAGACAATCCCCGTACTGAAAAAAATTGATACACAGTGTTTTATATAACTTTGTAACATTAGGATTTTTTTTAAGAAAAAGAAAAAAGAAAAAGATAAAAAAAAGGGGGTGTCGATGTTTGTGAAAATGAAGAATGAAGTTTGAAACTGGGAAATAGCAAATGTTTTCAGTGCGTTTAGACTCAACCTATGTTGAATAATATAATGGGTAGTATTAAAGCTGATCGGAAACGTCTTGCAGAAGTGAGAGAGTTGTTCACATTTTGTTACCTTCAAAATTATTGAACATTTTTGTGTATTTTCTTTTAGCTATGCAGTCGTTATAGGTATATTATATTATTATGTGACAAATTTGCTGGAGATGTATTATTTTTGTTTTTTTAATTTAAAAAATAAAACTTTAAATTTTACGTGAGTTATTTTTTTTTTTTTAAGGGGAGGTAGTGGTCATATTATTGTCATTGACTGAATATCTGAAGGTGATAAAAAATAATTTGAATTCGTTATCATTCACACATTCTGTTTTTGATATATGAAAAAAAGACAATAACAAACCGTCAACCATCTCAAAAATCCATAAAACGAAATACAAATTCAAAGCAGAGCAACACGGACCTCCAAGATAGAGGTAGGATCAGGTGCCTAGGAGGAGTGAGCATCCTCTGCTGACCGGTCACACCCGCCGTGTGCTCTTTGTCGTAATCGGGAAAATAAAAACCGCAAAAGTCCGTAGACAATCAGGTAATTAATTATGGTCTAACAATTAGTATGAAAAACGTCAGTCAGCATGCGACTCAGTGGAAGATTGTATTTGCTGACAAGGTCGTCGTATCGACCATAGAACTTACGAAAAGATGACTTTAAACGAGACTCTTGATAGTCCTGTTTTATCAACTTGTTTGTCAGTATGTTAAATCATTTTGTAAGCTACCGGTTAGTATTTTTGTTAGCATTATGCTTGTTACTTCAAAATCATGTTAAGGCTAATTAATTGCACGTCTGTTCTGACGCATTATTTTCATTTTTGGGGTTGGTAATTTATTAACAACTAAGTTCTACACATGTCGTATTTCATGTCAAAAAATAAATTATTTGGCAACAAAAGTAACAGCACTTACAGTGTCTGCAGCTGTGATAGCCCATCAAAGGTGCTGTTGTCGATCCTTGTTATCTGGTTCCAACGTAGGTCCCTAAATAGATATAATGCATTTACATTGATATTGATTGTATTCAAATTTAAAGGTAAATTAAATATATGAAATACATAGTCAGATCACCTAGACTTCGGATACCTTTTGATTTATGATACCGTCTTATCCGTCGATAAATATGCTAATTAATGCAGCAATTTTAAATAAAATTTAAATAAGTAGATGTATTCATTCATTTGTATAACCATGATATGAATTTTATCGATCCGATATAATGTTTTCGCATATATACAAATTTAAGTCTAAACATTTCACTTTTCAGTTATGTATAATGATATTTTTAAAATATACCTAATGTATTGTATATGGATTTAGTACCGCTTACTTTTTTAACCACGCTCAGTATTTTAGATTTCATTTGAACGTCCTTAATTGAGAATAATCGCATTGTTTAGTTAAATAATGTTTTACTCATGTATGCATTACTTTGTAAAGCTAAACATTTTTTTAAAGAAAACTTGATCACGGACATAAGCAATCATTTTACGTTTGTATATATCCAGCGCAGTAAGATTATATCTGTTTTACGCTGCTCTCTGTATTTTCGATCAGAGGTAAAGGTCAATAAAATCACCTTTATTGTACATCAAATCAATGCACATAAATTTGATTTTCATTTTTTAAGGTATCATGTATGTTCAAGTTAACATGATCAATAATGTTAAGATGCCTTCCCGCTTTCGACAAGCACGTGATGATAGTGAAAAAGGACCAGATTATTAATGGGATTCCTGAAAAACACAGTGCATTTCATACATAGCACCTTACTCAGTCTAAGTTAATCTCTTTTCATGAAATAGTTGTGTGCGTCTGATTGATTACATACTGTGTATGCGAGACTTTTGTGTGCTGAAAACATAGTTTGGTGTCCTTACTTGATTGTTAATGTTTAATTGTTTTTATTTTGTTATGTTCATTATATTAAATAATGGATTTAAACGTTACATTAAAGTGCGTATAATATAGGATGGTCATACATAGTGAATGAAAAATACACTACAAGAAAAAAAATGTAGACCCTTTTTCAGTTGCCGGTAAAAGCGCGAATTCACCCATTGACTTTTACTAAAAAGAGGTAATTTAGTTTATTATCGACTTTTTTTTAATCATTTAAAGTCTTAAGTACAAAAAGCATTTAAAAGTTTCATTTTATTTAGAATATTATTTTTTAAAATTCCCTTTTCAGATAAAGTCTAATAAATATATTTGAAAATGTACACAAGCTTGATACATTCACTACAAAAATTGACTTTAATCAACCATTTTCATTCAAAACCTTGGTTAGAGCAAAAGCACAATATTTGAACAATATATGCAATTACGTACACAAAACCAACAAGTTACACTATTTAATATGATATAAACAAACGTTTGTTCTTTTTTTGCGAGTGACAGGTATCTAAAATTTGTTTACTTGTTCAAATGTACATCATTACTAGTTAGAAATAAAAACAACATAATGCAGCTCTATACATACATGTAGTGCAGGTGATAATGTTGCATTAACTTGTTGAAGTATAGTATTTTGTTTAAAGACTGTCAGTGAGTTATTTTTAATGTGTTGTTTTGTTCCGGTTTGGTGTTTTGGTTTTTTTTTTTTACCTTTTTGATTGGAATGTGAAATAATAAATCTAGTCATAAATCAAAATGAATTGTATAAAGTCAATAATCATATAAAAACGAAGACTTCGAAGAATCAGTGAATATGTATTTTAGTATACCGGAGAAACTCTATATGTTAATTGATTGTAAACAAAATTGGGTTATCGAACTTTGAATTTATTGCAGCAACTTAGATAACAGCAAGGGTGCTTCGCGATTGAAATGTGCGCAAATCAAACTAGTAAAACTCATCAGGAATCAAATAGAGACGATCATAAAAAGTAGACGAAGTCATGGGACACCTTTCATTATTTCCTACCTGATCACGGATTAGGTTCTCTCTAACTTCAATCGTACGCTATCAAGGTAGAACCATTTTCTGTGTTTACATATAAACCTAATATGAATATATATTTCAATGGGTTTTTTTCAATTCGGAAGCAGTTTACATTAATCACATCGTCCATATTTTACGTACTACTTTTTTTCGCAATTGATAGCCTACCTAGATCTCACAAAGCAACTATTTTTCGTGCATATGAATTTAATAATAGGAAGTATAAATCATGTTTGTCTCAATAGTTTTCCGTTTATTCAAATTGATGATTGAGACATGAAAACGTATTACTTCAAATTATATCAATAATTCCTGCGATATTATTTCAAACGAGCATTATAGATTAAAAGGCACAATTTTCACTTTTTCTGTTTTCCAATAAAATATCGTGTAATGCAAACACTTGATTTTTTATATATGAGAGAGATAAATCTGGCCTTTTTTCAGTTTAACATAGTTTTAATTAAATTGATTTATTTCTGACTACTATATAATTATTACATGTACAATGAAATTGCCCAAACATATCAATAGAAATAAAACACTTTTTTCAGCCTATCCTTCAACGATGTTGATTCGATTTATTTCATTCAAATAACGTTAATTGAAATTATAACTTTTGCCATCTCACCATTTCCTTTTTTTCCTCTTTTGTTGGTATCTAATTAGTTTTCCACGAAAGCTTAATCAGAGATATAAATAGCGATTTTTTATGATGTATATATACTTAACAGACACATGTTTTTGTGTTCTGCCTTTTCTATCCGAAAAAAATAAAGGTCGTAAAACTGTGACTAGTTTTTCTCAATTCAATTAAATTGCAGTACATGTATTTGCAATATTTATGTTAATTTTGCAAATTCATTTTAAATTTATTCTTTTTTTCAATTACTGAATAATCAAAAAAAATCGGGGCATGTTTCCTAAAATAAAACACGTGACTATAGTGCGCAGGGTTTTTTCTACATGATATTTTTCTTACATGCTGCACTCCTAGATACCTAGACACGAAAATAAGCAGTCCTTTTGTTCCTCTCGTACAAGGCCTGGACAAAAATAAGCTTTTACAAACCAATCACTAAGTGAAATTTTGCTGGTCTTACAACAGAGAGGGAGGTTCAGCACATCTGTACAGAATGTAAGAAAAACCACCTTAAAACAAAATACAGAGCCCAATCAGTCGTTAGGAACCAAAGTGTCGACCCCTCTTTTGGAACAACAACGAAAAAACCCCAATGAAATTGTTGCCAATAAGACCCAAAGCTTTGAAGTATTTTTAAAGGGTTATGATACCGTCATGACTGATTATCTGGTGGCAGGTTTTACTTATGGGTTTGAATTGCATTATGAGGGACCAAAATATTTCAGGTCATCTAAAAATATTTAGTCGGCTTTGCAGAACTCTGCCACTGTCAACAAAAAGATACAAAAACAGCTCGAGGCTCACAGAATAATGGAACCATTTGTTACACTCCCTTTCGATAATCTCCAATTTCCCCTATTGGTATTGTTCTAAAAAAAGAAGATGGACAGTTTAGGGTCATACACCATTTATCATTTCCTGAAAACAGTTATATTAAAGATTTTATACCAAGACTTAGCAGAGAGGATCATGAATTACTGGAATTTCAGTGGGATGGTTGCTTTTACTTTGATAAATGCTTACCCATGGGTTGAGCTAGTTCTTGTGCTATTTTAGAGAAATTTTCCTTTGGATTCGTTAGATAAAGGGGTCACATTACACACATAGTACATGTTTTGGAAGTCTTTTTTTTTTTTTTTTTTTGGTCCACCTGAATGAGAAATTTGTTATCAGAGTTTTTTAGTTTTCAGACTTATTTGTGAGAGCTTAGGTGTCTATTTAAAGGAGGAAAAGACATTTCAGGCAAATACAAAGTTACTTTTCTTGGGTATTGAGATTGACACTGTGGCGTTGGAGATTAGGCTTCCTGAGGACAAATTGGATAAGCAGAAAAAAGCAATATATGTAGTGAAATACAAACGCTAAGTTTGCCTAAGAGAAATTCAATCCTTAATAGGACTGATTAATTTTGCATGTCTTGTGATTATTCCAGGACGCTCTTTCTTAAAACGACTTATAGACCTTACTAAGGCTATTGTGAAGCCACATCATCACAAGGATCTCACTAAAGAGAGTAGGCAAGACTTAGCGGCTTTGTCATTATTCATCGATCATTTCAATGGAAAGTCAATATTTGGAAGACATCAGAGCAGTTACATTTATACACTGACGCTGCTGGATCGTTGGGTTTTTGGAGCTGTGTTTGGAAAAAAAATCTATGGAACTTGGCCTGACTATATGATAGAATATAATATTACTCTGAAAGAATTGTTTCCAATTGGTGTAGCTGTGGAAGTATGGGGGCATGTTTTAGAGAATTTATGATTTTCCATTCTGATAATTTTGCAGTGGTTAACATAGAAAATGCACAGACATCAAAGGATTCTAAAATCAGGATTTTGGTTAGAAGATTAGTGCTGGCATTTATGAAGTACAATACATTGTTTTCTGCAGAACACATTCCAGGTTTGATCAATACTCTAACTGATTTACTTTCACGATTACAAGTCCAACACTTCCTGGAGGTGTCGTTGGACAGGGAGGACGAACCAACATCCATACCAAACCACCTTGGCAGCTTTCCGAACACAGCTTTTACCTTGATTGAGGCGGCTTTAGCCCCTAACACAAAGATTGTCTACAAACAGTCTAAATTGTTTTTAGACATTCATGCATAGTTATTACAATACCTGCTGTATTAAGGATGTTTTTCTTGAAAACATTATTAGTTATGTTTCCTATCTATTTAGTATAGGCAAGGCACCAAACTCTATAACAACATACTTGGCACCGCTAGCATATTATTTCAAAATGTCTAATATTCTAGACCTTTTGAATCATTTCTTGATAAAACAAATGTTAAGTGGGGCAAAGCGTATCGCCAGCTATCCTGACATGAGGCAGTCTATTACTTTGGATATCCTGGAGAAACTTCTAGTAGCAGTGCATCATGTAGCCAATTCTAGTTACCAAAAATGTTTGTTCATGGCTTTGTTTATAATAGAATTTTATGCTTTCCTTCGAGTCGGAGATATCACAGTTCGCTCCCCTAAGAACTTAAACTTGCTGCTTTTGATTAATGTATCTTTCAAGACAACAGCCAAAGCAAGTTGTATGATCATAACAATGACAAACTTCAAGCACAATCTTGGGGGAAATCTTGTGCATCTGGAAATCAAATATCAGCCATTCCGCAGTTTTTGTTCCGTGCGAATCATAGAGAATTATCTCAAAATGAGATGTGCGGAGTATGGGCCTCTTTTTTTTAACAGATCAGGAAGTCCTATATCAAGTTCAGAATTCTGTGAAGCGCTGAAATCAGCTCTGAAGTTCTCAAAGTTAGACAGTAATAAATTCAAAGCACACAGTTTCAGAATAGGAGCAGCCACTATGGCACACCTACAGAGCTTCTCAGATTCACAAATAAGAGTTAAGAGAAGATGGCATTCCGAGTCAATTCAGAGATACATCAGAGTGTCATTGTTTTGAACATATAGTTTCTATATCACATTGATTTTCTGGGATATAGGTTATATAGGGTCTAATAATAATGGATAACAGGCTGAGGCGGTATCGAATATTGTGCGGCTCTGTATTTGAGTCATTTTAACATTGTGTTTGTGTTAGGTTGAAATCTTTTATTTTCATATTTGCTGTTTTACTAGATAAATGGTGAGGATGTACAGGTACAGCGCTTGGATGTTACATATTTAGGATATCTGTCATATAGGGTCTAGTAATGATGGGTAACTGACTGAGGCGGTATCCATTATTGGTGGCTCAGTATTTTAGTCTTAAGGTTGAAATCTTGCAATTTCCTTTTGTTTTATTAGAGTAATGGGGGAACGGTACATTGCATAGAGGTATGGATGGTTGCAATACAGGAATAGGGCATGGGACCGACAGTGGTTGACTTTGATCTATTTATCATCTTTATAGTTATACATTTCATGTTGTATTTAACAAGTCTTATGATATAAATATTTCATGTTCCAAGTTTAATTTTAAAAATGAATGGGGTGACTATCTGAGGTGGCACCCAAGTATTCCAAAAAGTATTTGGAAATAAGTTGTCAGTTGTGTAGAGGTGTGTTACAAGGTATTTAACATCAAGATGTATGTGTTTTCACTT
>WFKH01011925.1:97792108-97803571 GCA_016163765.1 Magallana hongkongensis | reverse complement strand
AGATGTGAGGGGTGATCGGAAACTTTATCGCATTGTTAAAACAAATCGTAGACAATCTTTACAAGACATAACATCAACATTCAATAGAAATGAAGGAACGCATTTGTCCAAGAGAACTGTGAGGCGAAGATTACACCAAGAAGGATACAGGCGAGGGAAAATTCAGAAAACTCTGACAATAAGCAAAGTCAACCGACAACGCCGAATTCTATGGTGTAAAGGTAAAAGACATTGGCAATCTGAACAGTGGCAGAAAGTGATTTTTTCAGATGAAACACAGGTGGTTATTGGACAAAATAACTCCGTTAGTTTGTGGAGAAAAACGTCTGAGAAGTGGAAGCCCTACTGTCTTAATCAACGCAAAACGCCAGTTAAAGTGAGTTGTATGTTTTGGGGGTGTATTACCTACGATGGCATTGGTGTTATTGTACCAGTTGATGGGAATTTAAACTCCACGAAGTATATTGAACTATTAGATTTTCATTTATGGCCTGTTATTGCTAAAGTTTTTGGAAATCGACCATTTATTTTCCAAGATGACAATGCCACCCCTCACTGTTCTAGACAAACAAATACATGGAAACAAGAAAACGGAATTCAAAAATTTAACTGGCCTGCACAATCCCCAGACCTTAATATCATAGAAAATGTCTGGCGGTGTATCAAAATTAAAATGTCCCGTGAGATTGACAACATTGAAAACCGTGATGACTTAGTAGCAGCAGTTACGAGAATTTGGAATGGACTTTCACAGACCTACATCAGAAGTTTGTATGCCTCGATTCCCCGCAGACTACGACAGGTTACAATTCAGAAAGGCTATGCAACAAAATACTGAAAGTAAAATGTGAGTAGACACCTTTTATCACATTGAGAGTCCGTTTTTCTGTGTGCTGTTGATGTTACTTTGTGATGACGTCAGCCATGTTTGTTGCAATACTTTTGGCCACTCAGTGTACAAAGGGATGGTATACTTGATTAAAATAACTTGGGATTCAACTTTGTATTTGGAAGAGGCTTTATGTAGACTGTATGATACCCAATTCCGCAGCTTTGTTACGGTGCACTATGGAAAAACTAATGGTTTTAAACGTCCATATATCGATGCAACCAGTATTACAAAATATTGCATAGTTATCAAATTATGATTAATTTTCATAATAAATTAAACAGCATAGAAAATGTCATTTTCCATGAAACTTAGAATGGTCCCATGCATTGACTGTCACGTGATATGCGTTGCTAACTCTCCCGAATGGAGGCCATAAACAGATTTCAATAGCGCAAGGAACTTTCCTTATTTGAATTTAAATTTTACAAAGATATAAATAATTCTTGTAGATGCTAAAAAGTGATGCTGCGTTGTTTAGGGTTCGTGTTTTATTAGAATAAACATCAAAGAAATAATATCCTGTTGAAATTTATATGACGTTTGCTTAATATTTACATATTTTTCAAGTCAGTTTATAGAGTCCATCAAAGTAGTAACATTTTTTAATAAATGAAAAATCCTCTCAATTTCTTTTCAAAAGATGATAAAGAATTGTTGTGTGTATACTTTGGTAAAATGTAAATTTAGTCTTCTAAACACGGTGTCAAACACATCAATTTATACATTTAACACTCTGAACAAATGGTAATACATTGTCTAAATTATAATTACATGCTGGATTAAAACAAGTAATATTTACAAATTTTTATTTTTTGTTATTTATTTTAATTTTAGCATAGTATAGCATAGCGACTGCATAGTATACCTTAAAAGTGCTGCGTCTTTTGAAAATCAATAAAATTAAGTTCAGATTGAATTAGATAAAGCAAAACATTCTTGATTATTATAGCTAGCAATATCAGGATATCCTTTCAGTGCTACAGACGCGGTCATCGTTTATCATATATATATTATAAAGTGTACGACAGTTTAAAAAAAATGCAAATTATCACAATGTTTTTAAAAGGACCCCTGCAAACACTGTCAAAAGTTGAAAACATTGAAGACATTTTTACTTCAATTGTGTATTGAATAACAAAAACAGAAGGAAAATTAAATCTGTGTACGATTTAATTAAGATTTAACACTTATTAACTCTAGATTCGTATGTTTTTGTTTTTTGTTTTTTTCCTTCAGATCCGAGACATAAATAACAGAGATTGGCAACTGATCGAAATCTCGCGAAATCTCGCGGTCCCTATTGTAAAGTGTTCCCAGTTTAAATCAGTATATCTTTCTAATAAACAATTATATCGAAATATAAACAGCTAAAACCTATTACCAAAACATTCAAAATATTTTATTTTCACGAGTTTATGTCATATAAACAATAATAAAAGAGGAGTTTAAGGAGGCAGTTGGCTACCCGTCGTCCGAGATTTCGCCGATGTTTTATAGCTGGCCAATATATTTTCAATATATTAATTTTATTTTTCAATTTTTTGTTTCAAAAATGTCTAATACCTATGCACACTCTTCATTAAAACAATATACTTTTGGTTTGAGATCATTATCTCAGTTTACTAAAATGTAGTTCTCAAAGTAAGGTTGGTCCCGTACCATTTTTCAACAACAAAACACGCTAATGGCGGAGTTGCCAATCTCCGTTATTTATGTCTCTGTTCAGATATAGAGTTTTGTAAAACTTGCATCTATGTAAATTATAGAAATGGTTTGTAATATATGCAGAGGTAATTTCAATATTTGATAAAATGTGTTAATTTCAAATAAGACAATCGCATATTTAAATGCAGATGCTTAAAGCAAAGAAAACATTATTTCTGGATTTAAAAAATTGATACACAGTGTTTTATTTAGCTTCGTAACTTTAGGATTTTTTTAAAGATAACAACATAGCGTTTTAATGTTTGTGAAAATGAAGAATGAAGTTTGAAACTAGGAAAAAGCAAATGTTTTCAGTGCGTTTAAACTCAATCTATGTTGGATAATATAATGGGTAGTATGAAAAAATGACAATAACAATCCGTCAACCATCTCAAAAATCCATAAAACGAAATACAAATTCAAAGCAGAGCAACACGGACCTCCAAGACAGAGGTAGGATCAGGTGCAATGGAGGAGTGAGCATCCTCTGCTGACCGGTCACACCCGCCGTGTGCTCTTTGTCGTAATCGGGAAAATAAAAACCGCAAAGTCCGTAGACAATTCGGTAATTAATTATGGTCTAACAATTAGTATGAAAAACTTCAGTCAGCATGCGACCCAGTGGAAGATTGTATTTGCTGACAAGGTCGTTGTATCGACCATAGAAGTTACGAAAAGATGACTTTAAACGAGACTGTTGATAGTCCTGTTTTATCAACTTGTTCGTCTAAAGAGCATGCCCTTGCGTATCGAATTAACTGAGAGACAAAAACACCATATGCAGGTGATGAAGGTATATTGCTACATAAGTAAGGAAAGTTGACTACAGAAAAGTTGAAGTCATCGCGTTTATCATAAAGATTGTTGTTAGGTTACCATCAATGTCCATTTCCAGTAAAATATCCAAATAAAGCTCATCGAAAACGTCTTGTACAAGTCATAAAGAGAGTTGTTCATGTTTTGTTACCTTCAAAATTTTTGAACATTTTTGTGTATTTCCTATTATCTATGCAGTCGTTATAGGTATATTATATTATTTTGTGACAATTTGCCGGGGAGATGTACTATTTTTTTAATGAGAACAAAATACAACTTTAAATTCTATGTGAGTATTTTTTTTCTTTTAAGTGAAGGGAATGGAGAAATGTATTGATAAAATCTGTTATATCACTTGTATGTGGTTTCTTTCTTTTGCGAAAGTTGTATGTAATTAAAAAAAAAAAAAATTACGTTTGTATTTCCTCTTTTAAAAACCAAAAGACCAAGAAAATAAGCACCGCCTTCAAAGAACAAGAGGCAGTAAGCATACATTTTTTGCCCTATATTTTATTTTTAATTTTCAACCAAGTTTTATCTTTGACATGTTATTTCTTTTTTTGTATATGGATTATTTATTTTTTTAATATAAAGTCGCAAAATTGTCAACAATGTTTTTTAGTAGATTTACATTTGTTTGATCGGAGTAATTTTCCGGATATCGCGCTTTTCTATAAAATGTTTACATTCCCAACAATAATTAGATATTGCCGCATGCAAACAATATGGTAAAATTTTAACAAAGGAATCAAAATAACGAAAGAATTAATTTCTAAAAACATTTTTCGTTGTTTGCATGCGACAACCGTAAAAAAAATAAATTTTGTTGTTTTACAATTGGCGAATTTTTCGGTTCCGATTTCGGTTTTTATACACAGACTAGATATGAAGGCAAAATCATCTCATTAGCTGGTAAGAATATGTCCAAATAGTATAGTCAGCACTGACTTCCATTGGGTCGCATGCTGACTGACGTTTTTCATACTAATTGTTAGACCATAATTAATCACCTAATTGTCTACGGACTTTTCCGTTTTTTCCCGATTCCGACAAAAGCACACGGCGGGTTTGACCGGTCAGCAGAGTATGCTCACTCCTCCATGGCATCTGATCCTACCTCTATCTTTTTGGAGGTCCGTGTTGCTCTGCTTTGAATTTGTATTACGTTTTATGGATGTTTGAGATGGTTGACGGTTTGTTATTGTCAGTTTTTCATTAAAGATACAAGTATGAAACATTATCTTAACGTGGTGTTGTAATTGATCTGCATTCTTAATTATGTTTACGAGATCGGCATACAACTCAGCGATCGACAACCTGCTTGATTGATACTGATCGCTAACTACTTCATGTGGAATACAGTCTTATTTCAAATTTAAAAATAAAATTTTAAAAGAAAGAAATGTTGTTGTTGAGGCCGCTTCCGTTTACAATGAATACTAAGATTAGTAAGAACACTGCTAGATTGTTTTTGATCAACCGTTGATCGAATGTCAGCTGATTATGCATAGCATTACAACATCTTAATAGGTTGTCAATTCGCAACACATGAAATATTCATTTAACAATAAAAAAAAGTTCATGCTTCCATTATATTTATTAATTTATACAATTGATTATAAATTGAGTGTGAATGACCTTGTCCTTTAATTCCGGTGCTAGAATAATTTGTGTCTTTAGTATATGATACCCTAGCACAGAACTGCTATGGGGTAACCCATATCTATTCTTGTTTATGGCGGGGGAAATTTTTCTACGGGGGTCATTTTTCTTCAAAAAAATCTACTAATTCTACAGCTGGGGGGAGGGTCATTAACGTCGAAAAATGACCCCCGGTCATTTTTACGGGGGTTGTTATTATTCTTTACACCGGCCAAAGTCTACTACCATTTAATTTAAACAATGAGACTGTTCTTCATTAATGAGCAAGGTTTCAAAGGAAGAAAAACCAGGTAAGGAGTTCCTGTATAATGTGTATGATTGGACTTTTGTGTATATAAATCACAACTGACATTGGTTAAAACTGTTTATGGAGCTTTTTTTGTTGAAATCTACTCCGTAAAAGGACTTTTCATTGATAATTGTTAACATTTTTGGCGTTAAAAACATAATACATGCATTTTGTCAAATTCGTTTATAGTTAATGAATTATCATGAAGCTGCACAGTCAGGGTTATATCAATGAATAAATGCAGTCTTAAAAATCGTGTATGGAAATAGAAGAAATTTAGAGGTTATTTCACTTTGAGAATAATATACCGGGATAACAGAAGAAACTCTACTCGAAGTGTTTAAGCTTAGATAACTCCACAAAAGCGTTGTTCTTAATATCTGTTATCTGATTTTATTATAGGTACCTAAATTTGCACAATTTTTAACGTGATCTTGAATATTAAGAAAAAAATAAATAAAAATAGAAATGGACGAAAAATTTTAACATATATTTCGTAACAAATAAAAAATTTGGGAAAATTGAAATTTAAGGTGGAAGGCTACATCGTCACAACATGTCTCACATCCGTTTGAAACGCATTTTGTTCCGGATTGATAACATTATGTCGTGGTAAAAAATAGCTATACACCGTTTAATTGAACTCTTCTAACGAGCGAGATGAGATAGGAATGAAATCACCAAAACACTTAGAAAATATGTCAATTTTCTTCATGGTTAAATGTTTCAATTGACATTGATAATCAGCTGTTTTGTACGGAAAATATGAAATATAAATAATATACTGTTTCCTCGATATTGGCAATACATTTTTGTCACGTCATCTGCAGCACACGATCATACATATGTGACGGATTATCGATAAAGGTATGCAGATATAATATTTTCACTTAATCTATATATGTATAATGAATATAAAACAAAAGTACCGTAGTACGATCTCTTGAATTGATCCTAACTCTGCAAATGTAAGACTTGCATTGAAAGTTTGACATTAAACTAATGTATTTTAATTAAAATAGCTATAGCAAGGTAGCAATAGCAGTGGAAGCCCGGATTTGCAAGTCAAATGAGGGAACAACAGAATTCTGAAAAGGAGCATGTTTTTCATTACCACACGGACATGTGTATTACTATGGACATCTAATGCATGTATTAATATGCGTATAGTTGTTGTTTAAAACTGCTATTGTATATAAAAAAGTAAAAGGCAATTTAACTACTAACATTTTGTTTTAAAGACCTAAATATATATAATGCATTCAAATGTAATTTTTTAGATTCAAACATTATCATAAGCACTACTAACCTTAAATCTACATATTTAGCATAGACTTGTTCCATTTTTAATTTTTCTTCGGGATTTTTATTTATGAAAAAAATTGGTTCCAAGATATTTGAGACCATGTAAAATAAAGAAAGACAACTCTTAAACAGGATCTTTCATACCAAGATTTTTCCAATAATTCAGTATTTCTTTTAATTTTTCAATTTCATTCAATTTCTTTTCTTCATCTAATTGACTAACGAATATTGTTTATATTTGCAGATTTTTGTGGGATTTCGTCCAGCAGCTTGCCTTTAAAGATTTTTTTTTATATTTTAGTTTCATATTTATGTGGATTCCAATAAAAATCATAAAACTTCATTCATGATTATTTTGTTTTTCATGTCTAAACTTTATAACATTTCACTTTCATTAGAATTTTAAAGCAGAAATGTTTAAAAGTTTGACAAGTAAGGGGTTATCTGGAACCAGACTGATATTTTAAAAATTTTCTAGAAAATAGAGTATTGTTCTTTGAGGTCTATTATTGTTGAATTCTGTGCCTAGTATTAGTAACAAATGCATGCCAAAAAATATCTTACACTTATTTAGTGTAGAGATCCACCTTAAACCATAGCCAAAGACGTAAACCCCGACTGACTTAAGGTTAAATAACACATCATCACAAAATGGCTGACCTCTGATCGATACGACATGTCGTTTTATTAAAAGGATTGTATCGACGGCAACATGTAACCTACTCCATAGCCGAGTGTATAACGTGTTGGGTTTGTGATTCAAACATCCCGAGTTCGAATCCCACAGGGGCTTTTGTTGTTACTTATTGAATTTTTCAATAAGCAAATTTTTCGCTTATTTCACATATATACAGACTTTCACCAAGTGTGTATTTTCACCATAAACATTACAACATAAACCATCGACCCTACATTTCAATGTGCATAGAACTAAAACAAAATGAACCTCTAAATCAGGGTAACAAAGTTGTAAACTTTATAATTTTGTATACCAAACAGTATATTTTTAACCTAAAACAAAAAAGATCCCTTATTTAAAGGTGCTACTACAACATATCTTTTTTCAAATATACGGATGTAAGATACGTATGTATTAAATTATGTTAAATGTTAAAAATTTACAAACAATGGTCAAACTGGAAAAATATTTTTGAACTTTAATTTTCCTGTAAACAATTAGAATGTTTTTCTGATATTTATGTATGCAAGTATATGAAAGGGTGTGTGAGTGCCAATAAATACTTGCTTTGTTTCTTTAATTCCTTGTAATAATTATGAAAATGACAATAAAATAAAAAAAAACACCCAAAACATCAACATCAATTATAACAGCAACAGATCATTAACAACCAACTGCATAATATTTCGTCTCTCTTGATGCGTAGCAAAAATGAAGTAAAGAGTCGCTCCTTGGTTATTCTTGGAAGCATCTATTTAATATGATACACATGTCCTTCTACTTCTATTAGCTGGTAACATTCTTGTAGACTCATTGAATAATGTTCAAAATTGGGAAAGTCCGGCAAAACTTTGAATTAAACAGCAGCCTATAGCGATTTTTAAGGCGGGGAGGCATTAAATTTTGGTCAATGCGAATACTGAAAAGGTTCCGGGATATTGTCTTGGAAATGTGCCAAAACAAAAGCCGATCTTATATATAAAGGAAAATGCAGTTTGAAGTAGAAAAAAGGATATATTGAATAGACACTTATTCCAATATAATGATATTTGTGAACACTATATATGTTTTGTAAATATTATTTTTTCATCATTGTGATTGCTAGGAATATAATAAACGTCGTGGGATAGGTTTGTCAGTGATACAAGAGAGGACTCATCACGTGGTTGTTAGTGAAGGTAAAAACATTGCCTGGAGCTAGATCTCACAGACATTTCTGCAAATGTAATATAGAGTGTTATCGATGTACTGTCAGACTTATTTTCATAAACATTAAGTATTCAAAGTACATTATTATTTTAAATGTGGCTATAAATCAGAAAAAAACAATGGTAGATTTTCAGTCGGTTGAATAAATGTTTCTATAAATTACACGTCCTATCAATTTGGCATTGTGCTTGTTACTAAGAAATGTAGTTTAAACTTTCAAATTATATGATTTTTATTAATTCCTGTATATTGTTTGCGAATTTAGATTAATTAAGAACTGCTCATCTTATCAAAAGAACTTAGTTAACTGTTTTTAACACAACGCCACAAAAACAACAACAACGATAACAACATTAATACAACGATAACAACACAGACAAAGATGACGAGATCAACAACAACAAGGAAATCAACGAGAATTACGACGACGACAATGCCGCCACGTGATGTTTGACAACAACAATGACAACATTAGAGACAACGATAGCAAAAACAAAGACGATGACATCAATATCAATAATAAGGATACCGACGATAATAAAGATGAATACATTACCGCCTCAACGACAACGACGACTTTGATGCTTGAACAAATGTTGATTCATTTATTGAAGCATTGGCAATATTGACGCATGCGTGCTCAGTAATGCTTCGATATTTATAAGCACAAAACATAATGTGCTTACTGACTACAGTGTCTTTGGTTACTGGTGAAATTGAACAGATTCAGAAAATAACGTTCCAGATAAGATAATACTTTTAACAGAAAATACTTTATTCTTTAGACTTGTAAAAATGTTGATATATAGATATAGATCGGCATTCTGTGTTCATAATGTTTAAAATGATTAAATTGAGCCTAATCATAAAAAAATCGGGGGCTACAAGGAAATTCTTGCGACAATCTATTTATACCCTTTTCTAATCGCCTATATAGTGAAAATTGTCGTGCATGTTCAACAAACAAAAACAAGAATTTGAATAATTAAAAATGACCAGTTGTACATAACCACGTATATTGTATACGTCCTTTGTGCAAACACATCTCACAAATAAAACTCATCTATAATTCATCCTTTTTGTACGATTACTAAAAAAATGTAAAAAAAAAAAAATATTATTCTATTTTACTTGATGATAAACAAACGATTATATCTTTAGTAAATGTATTAACTCATCTTATATTTAAAACGAAATATATTTATGGCTGACATTACTTATCGTTATTCAAGACTATGTTATGTAATTTGATTTGGGTGACATAAAATATCTTGTATATAGTTTAGTTCAGTATTTTCTTTCAATTTCAGCAAAAGCATTCTTTTTTCAGGTCGTGTCTTGCGTTGAAATTTGTCCGCTAATTTCAGGTAAGTAAGCTCATTATACTAACAATAAATTGACAACATAATCAAGTACATTTTTTGGATACCTAAATATATCAATCATTAAATTTAAAACCAAATTTAAAATCATTACTCTCCATTCGAAATTAGATAGATATGGCTTATTGTTTATAAAATATAGTATCAACTGCCTTTTGTGTAAAATTTTTACTGTTTTGTCGGTACTGTGAATTTGTGAATTTGTGAATTATTAAATTGTAAAATACAAACCTTTTCCTGAAGGTTTGTTATAGACTTTTGATATAAAGGTTTGATATAGACTCAAACATACATGCAACCAATTTTTTAAAAAAGTATCATTCGTTAAAATCTTTGACATCCTTATTTCTTGTAACGAATTAACGCCATGCAAGAACATTTCATAACACCAACGTTTTAACGGAAATAACTTATTTCACTGATTATAAAAGCTTTCATGTTAATCTGAAAAACAAAACATGGAAATGACATCAAAGATTCTTCCACCATAGAAGAAGCTTGTTATTAAATATAAACAACAAACATGAAGGACTTTTTTATATAAATAAAACAAAACGATTGGGGTTTTTTCCCTCGTGAATGACGGGTATTGAAGTTTAGTTTATTAGTTTAAATATATCTTATTACTAGTTATTACTACACATCGCATCTATGTTAAGGCTGTCCGAAGCTAAATTTATATCGGAAAACAATACTATTTTGATAATCAAAAAAAATACTTCAACCGAACCAATTACTTTAAATTCTTATTGCATAAATTAACAGCGATATCAAACACTACATTTGATGCATTTTTGTGATGTCATATGTTCTTCTTAAGCACGTGACATGCGTATCTTAACACTGCAAATAATCTATATAAATCGCATCGGCGCAAGTGATTAATGACATTAAATGAAAAATATTTTTATGAAAAATCCTTTGATAAGTAACGTATTTTGCAGTTCTTGCTTGGGGTTCATATAAATATTTCGTTTATTTAAAATATTGTCAAAAGATGTCGCACCATCATCGAAATTAGGCACATATTTACCTTTTAAACTCGATTTATACAAAACTGGGTCAGTTGATAGTTTCCCCCTAGCATGATTCACATTGGTACTTATTTTCTCTCCCAATATCACATAAAATATGCTAAGATTGTATCGATCTTTCACTTGCGCCAAGCTGTTTTTTACATGCATATAACTATCTCAATTCCTTAGTTTACACATAGCAGGGGGAGTCTCAAAACCATTAGTTTATAAATAATTATTTACCTAATACGAAGCTTTAAAACTGCTGATTTGTTGATACTCAATATTGATAATATTGAATATAGTCTCAATATAGTATATACAACAGCGTCTATGTAAAGGAATCAAGCGGTTTTTTAATGTTCAATAAGATTCACTTAATACGCTACGATACATTTCCTAAGAACGATTGAAAGGATCGAATGCAGGTCGTGACGTCAAAGTTAAATATGAAGTACAGACAAGTTACTTTCTACACATCGCTGTGAAATCAATAGGGGCAGCCTTAA
>WFKH01011925.1:97773350-97784779 GCA_016163765.1 Magallana hongkongensis | reverse complement strand
GAGTGGCTTCTTGAATTATTCTTCGACGCACCTATTAATTTAAGACAGATGTCTTTCTTCTACTTATAGTTGATAACATTCCGGTAGACTCATGAAAAAATGTTTGAAATTGGAAAAACTCGGCGAAACTTTAAATCAATCAGCAGCCTTTTTCGGTTAGAAGCATTTTCCCTTTGGTTTCTTATGACATTATCCGGTGCATTATCCACTTTGACATAGATATGCTAAACGAATTGGAGCAGCATTCGCCCTCCAGACCTCGGAGCTCTCATTAAACTACCACTTTCGGTACTCTCCATGATCGGACTGCTTATTTCTAACCACGCAAACCTGTTCCTCAACTTACATGCTTGGCTTAATTAAGATTATCTGACAAAATATCCCCCTACACTCTTAAAGTAAAAAGAAAGTTTTTTTGAAAAAGAAAAAACAAATATTGAGCATTCGATTCATTAATCATCTTTTAAGCGGACGAGGAATTAAATGTTGGTAAAGGCGGACAAATAACAGTTCTGGGACATTGAATTGGAACTGTGACATAACAAATGCCGATGTTATATAAAAAGAAAAAATCGTTTGGACATTTGAAGGTGTAAAAAGAAGCTATTAAATAGACACTTATTTTGATATCATGGTATTTGTGAACAATATGTATACTTTGTAAATATTATACGAGGGTTGATCCAAAAGTAATGTCACAGATGCGATAAAATCGTGAAAAATCCGCGTAAATAGACAAAATTTATGCTAGAAGATATCTACTTAATTCGATTCAGATCTGAAAATTTTAATGCATTATTTTACATATTTATGAAGATAATATATTTTGTAGAGCGTGAGGTAAGGATGTCGCCGCACGCTAGCGACATCATTTCTAGATCTTTGGCGTTCTGGTAGAATTTCGTAATTTAGTACGGTATATAGATTGGCCACGATGCTCTATTTTACATTTTTTAATCATTTTTTTTTTCATAAAGTAACTAATTAATCTTTTTGTAATCGATGAGGTAGTATATTGGATATTATTTAATGTCCGATCAGTTTGTCGAGGTCTCTTCAAGAAGTCAAACGTAGCTTTATGATAGTGCTCATGACGTAAGAACCTAGTTTTAACTTTCCTTCAGAGCGTACATCTTCTGTTTATCTAATTTATTTATTAACATGACACATGCTTTTATTAGATATTGGAATTACGTTAAGGGTACCCCTTTCACTCGCTCTTAATGTTAGGTGGATATATCAATTTCAGTACATTTTATAGTGATGTCTAACCATCGAAGCAAAAAATGCATCGTATGTTACAACGCACTTCGAAAAATTACGGACTTTGAAAAAAAAATTCAAAGTGCGTTAATTTTGGGACCAAGTCAACGCACTTTGAAAAAAAATATTTTTTTTCAAAGTGCGTTGATATCGCCGATATTAATGCACTTTGAAAAAAAATTGTTCAGGGTTTAGTCGATATAATTGATACTTTTATATACAATAAATGATTGTTTTAACCTTGTTTAGCTGAATGGGATATATTTAAAAAAGAACCCAAATGCATTCTAAGCTAACTTGATAAACAGTTTCTTGATTAGAATTTTTTTTCTTTTCTCATAAGCTTATATAGTTAGACAATTCACACATAAAGAAAAACTCGGGAGATTTGAATTATCCAATGCATACACAAAAAAGGAAAGGGCAATTTCTTAGCGATGCAGTTTATGTCAACATTTACTTCTTATCTGGTACATTGGGCTATGCCGGAAACAAAAATGATTATATATATTGATAATGATTTATATATATTGATAATGGAGATCAATGTATAACATCTTTCAACTGGCTTCAATTGTATGTGCTTGTAAACAAACATTATGTGAAACAAGGATACGTTAGTTATGTTTATCAAAAACAATGATCTTTTAGAAGATGAGTGCGAGAAAAAAAACCCACACCCTAATGCCTATTTTTAAGTTTATAATAATTCAATGTTTGTCAATGTATTTTTTTTTAATGAAGTGATTTATTTGAGTGATTAGAATTTGAAAAGAGGGTTTATGTAGAAACTCTTACATATTCTTTAGCATACCATTGGAGAAATTACTGTTTGGCCAGTTCGTTTTTTTTTCAATATCACTGTAATTAATTTGCAACAAAGCATATTTCTTTTTCCAATCTTAAACGTTTACTCCAAGTTGCTGAATAACATGTTTTGGAAGGAAAAATTAGGGGTAGTGGACCTTCTTCCTGTATACAATTAAATGATGTACTAGTAATTGACCTGTATCTTTGGTTAACCCCAACCCCAGTCTCCATCCCCGTTCTTAAAGACGGTAAATTCGATTTACTAGTGTTAGCAAATCATCATACTATAAACGAATTTGAAATTCAATTCCAGAATTTGTTATTTATACATATTTTTTTTCAAAGTGCGATAAGTGTCTCGATACTAAAAAAATGTTAATGTACCTTCATAACGCACTTTGAAATTTTTTTTCAAAGTGGGTTAACTTGGTCCCAAATTTAACGCACTTTGAAATTTTTTTCAAAGTGTGTTGATTTGGTCCCAAATTTAACGCACTTTGAAAAAAAATTTCAAAGTGCGTTGCCACAATTGTATCACTATTCGCTCTTTTTGTGCAGCCTTTTTTCTTCCTTGATCTAGAGACAAAAGGCATTGCGTAGATATCCGAAATGGACGGGAACGGTCCCTTATTTCTTAAAACAGTTAGAAAAAGTTTATATCTGTTTCATAATATTGTGCTGTTTGGGGCTTTTTCAAATCTTTAAGCATGTAATTTATTCATAAATACAAACCTTAAAAAAAGACGTAAATTCATGACGCGGCGATGTCACGTATATATCATGCTATAAACATCAATATCTTGTTAAGTGTTCAACGAATTTTAATTAAAATGTTCATTCGAAATTGAATTTTGATAAGGAAAATTTTGATGTATCATTTTATACAGTACAGCGCCAGTGAGAAGCGCGGTGCATAGTGTGACATTACTTTTGGATCAACCCTTGTATTTTCATCATTATGATTACTAGGAATATAAATAAAGTCGTTGGATAGAAGGTTTGTCAGTGATACGAGGGTCTAGTCAGGAGTCACCACGTGGCTGTTAGTGAAGGGAGAGTTAAAACATTGTCTGGAGCTAGATTATCATAGACATTTGTTAATAACTAATAATATATAATATAGAGTGTTATCGATGTACTGTTACTTAAGTTCATGAACATTAAGTATTGAAAGTACAATATTATCATAAATCTGGCTATAAAGCCAAAGCAAACCACTGATAGATTTCCAGTCAGTTGAAGGAATGTTTCTGTAAGTTACACGTTCTATCAATTTTTAATTGTGCTTGTTACTCAAAAATCTAGTTTAAACTATCAAATTATATATAATTTTTATAAATTTTTTTATATATTGTTTGCATTTAGATTAATTATTAATTAATTGCTGATTTTATAGAAAGAATTGATCTAACTGTTTTGAACAAGCTCCACAGCAACGACAACAACAACAACAACAACGAAAACAACATTAAAACAACGATAACAACAACAGACAAACACGACGACAACAACAACGAAAACAACAAGGATATCAACGAGAATTACGATCACAACAACGCCTCCGCGACGACAACGACGACACGTGATGCTTGACAAATTTTCGTTTATTGAAGCCTTGGCAATGCTGGATGTTTAAGAATGCTTCGATATATCTAAGCACAAAACATAGTGTGTTACTCGCTTTAGTGTGTCTTTGTATTATTGGTGAAATTGAACAAATTTCGAAAATAACGTTCCAGGTAAAATTTTATTTTTTAAAAGAAAATACTTTTTCCTCTTAAATCGACTTTTAAAAGGAAACATAGATATAGATCGGAATTGTGAGTTCATAAGTTAAACATGATTCAATTGATCGGGGGGCTGCACGGACATCGCATTTATATGCCTTTCTTATCGCCTATTTGTAGTGAAAGTTGGCACACATGTTGAACAAACACAAACAAACAGTTTGAATTCTGTGACAATACGGAAATTGTCATTCGGCCACGGGGGGTTTCAGAACTTTGATTTTCTTTTTTACAATAGATGGTATTTTTAGAAGGGTATATAAGCGAGAGAACCATGCTATGAAAGAGTCGATGCAGTGACAGTGCAGATCACAGGACAACAGGTTTAGTGGGTCATTCCCAATCAGTATTACAATTGTGGGTTTCAATTTGCACAAAGTCTTAGACGAGACTGAATAAGTCTTTCCTAGTTTTGTATATTTTTTTATGATTAAACAATTGTAATACCATGCCGAAAGAGCCGGAGCCACGAAGAGCCGGAGTCTAAAGAGCTGCACCTGTAAGAGCCGGAGCCTTAAGGGCCGCTCAGTAAGAGCCGATGTAACGAAGAATTTTAACCCGGGTTGAAAATTGACCCGAGGGTCATTTTTCAACGTTGAATATTGAGACCAAAGGTGTTAAATAAAGACCCTGATTCGTTGAAAATTGACCCGCATCGTGGAATTTTGATCATAAAACCAGTTCAAATTCAACATCAAAGAAGCACAAATTAACGAATTAATATTTATAACTTGAGTCTATTTAATTAAAAATTATCAGTTTTTACATAATTATTCTTTAGGTTTACATGTTTACATGTTTCAACAGGCGGACAAAAATTGAGACTTTTTAAATGATTATTTTCGAATTCACATATTATCCCTTTAAGGTATTATGGGACACCTCCATGTTGTGACGTATTGTTTATCGAAATAAACAATAACATGAAGTGTGTTTGTAAGCTTTTTGTAAATTTTGTTTTTTTATGTTTTGGCTTAAAGATGGATAAAGTTGATGAATTTTTCATTTCTGCATCAAGATTATTCCATAATTTACATGTATGGACGGAATAAAGCTATTGTAATAAGAAGTAGTCCGACATAACAGTATACAGTAAAAAATGTCATTCAAACTAAGATTACTAGTATATTCGATTTCAGTTGGAAATATAGTTGAATTAAATTAACATGAATTGTGGTGCCAAACAATTCATTATCCTTTCGAGATTGTAAGGTTTCCAAACTATTTATAAAATGATTTTAGAGTAATAAATTCTCATCCCTGTTACTATCCTGGCTGCTTTAATTTGTACAGGTTTAAGCAAGTCGGAGATTTCCTTTTCCTTGCCCCACAAAACATCACCATATTCCAATCTAGGTCTGATAAAAGCAAAATTTTAACAAGTGTTTCTCTATCAATTGTATGATTGAGTAATCTTAATATATTTCACTTTTTGCATGCCTTTTCATTAATATGATAAGATCAACCATCCCCCGACTGTAAATGCAAGCCTACTCTTTTTAAATTGTTTACATTTTTACGTAGAGGGTATATGTTTTTAATTATGAGAAAATATATAACGTCAGTTGCCTGTGTTTCTAATTTACAGATAAATAATGGAAATGAAAACTCAAAATAATAGAGATGAATTGCATTCTTTAAAGAACTATAATTATACATATGCAGAAAATTGGCTGGTGCTTCAAAAATAGTTTATCTGGTAAGTTTATTAAAAATTATTGTTAAGTCGTAAAAACAACTGCTGACGACTTCTCGGATAAAAATATGACAACTATTCATTTATTATTTTGTCAGGGAAATATTCTGACTTCTTAATCAATTTCAAAGTTAAGCACAGGTACCTGATGTTATATAGTTTTGTCTTTATAAAAATTAATATACTCTCTACTTCATAAAACAGTATAGAGGTTATATATTTTTAAATATTAGAAACATATACAACTTCAGGTGCATGTCGAATTGCCTGAAAAGTAATGATATTTTTTGGATATATATACATTTATTTTATTATCAGAGATTATGACAAGTTTAAACCTGAAATTCTGTCACACGAGGGAATGAAAATCAATTCTATGTCAAAAATAATTGCTAGCCCGACTCGCCCGTTCCACTCAGAAGCAAACAGTCATATTCTTAGCTTTATTTACACAGTATTATAACAATAAATGGATATCACATGTTCAGTCTCAAAATTAAATAATTAATTGTAATCTAAAACAAAACATCCACGTCCAAATATGTGTCGAACAGTATGAACATTTTATAACTGAAACTTTCAAATATGTGCATGATTGTTCCAGTTCATATCAAAACAAAATTTTCAACGTGTCGAGGTCATTAGAGTTTAGAAAAACATTTTTCAAACCTTTGAAAAATTACCCCGGGTATAAATTTCACAATTTTTGGTCTTAATTTTCAACGTTGAAAAATGAACCCCGGGTTAATATTCAACGTTGAAAAATCACACCCGGGTCAATTTTCAACCCGGGTCAATATTCTTTGTTACACCGGAGCAGTAAGAGCAGCGCCTGGTTTTTTTTTTACACCATGTATTGTATTGTTTATTACCAAGAACCATACGATTCATATGTTTAACATATATACATAAATTAAGTGTACAAACATATGTAGACATTTTTTTTAAAAATCACAATCTTAAATTAGTCTGCGGGTGAACGTAGCAGTGTACAAAACAAAAAAGTTCAGGCAGTAAGTATAACCCAGTGTTCATTATAAATTAACACCTTTGATAAAAGTGTGTAAAGATGTGTACATATATAGCAGTGTTCATTGCAGTGTACATATGTATTACAATGACAAAACAGGATAATGGAGAGTATATTCTCAAAACAAAACACAAACAATATATTTTTCTCGTAATTTTGAGCATTTATAAAGGTATTTATTTGCCCAATTTACGCAACTCTTTGATATTCTGTTTAGAGAGTAATTGAATGAGTTTAAAAACAGAACGTTTGCAAAATAGTATTTTTTACATACATCATTCTTATTTCTTTATAAAATGGACAGATTAAAATAAAATTAAACTCATCTTCAATCTGTGATAGTGAACTTAGTTTACAAACTCTATCATTTCTATGGATATTATAAAATATGCCACGCTCAATCTTAAGTTTATGAGAGGATAAACAATATTTACTTATGAATTTTTCAAATATTCTTGTACTTCAAAATTATTACATAAGTGCTTATGCATTATGCATTTGGGGGAATTTTTAAAGTAGCTATGACCTTCTTGTATAAACATTTCGGTCAACCTCTGCTTCACTTTAAGTAAAAATACATGTTCATTAAATTGTTCTTTAGAGTTCCATATGTATCCAAAACCTAAATTGTTAATCAACTGTTTTATGTATGAGAGCCAACAATTAGAGGCTAACTCTGTTTCACATACATTTATCATATCTTGGTATATATTGCTTAAAATACAATTTTCACTATTCTTTAATGTTATCCAATATTCTATACTTTCTATCAAACTGCAATGGTTTACGCTCCAATTCAAAATATACCATCATAGATGTAACACTTTTCTTTACACATACTAATTTCTTACAAAAATCTAAATGTATACTCTCTAAATCTCTTGCTGGGTGTTGTCCTCATAACTCACAACAATAATTAACTATGCTACCAATATATGTATCAAACAATGACAATTTTGTATTTATGTTCAAATGCAATGGCCTCATTTTAGACAATAAACAGTACATAGCTTTTCTACTCTGTGACGCCAAGATACTTTGTGTTTTATGAAAACTGCCATTAAAATTCAAAGTTATACCAATATAATTAAAGTTTTCAACAATATCAATAAATTCATTATCATAATTCCAACAATAATTATTTTTCAACCTTCCCCCTTTTCTAAATACAACAATTTTTGTTTTATCTACATTAACTTTTAACTTCCACTTGGATGTGTATTTTTGTAAACAATCAAGCATATCCTGTAAACCTTGCTCTGTCTCTGAAAAAAAGTACGGTATCGTCTGCATACATAACCGGAGCCTTAAGAGCCGCGCTGTAAGTGCCGGAGCCTTAAGATTCGCGCCTGTAAGATCCGCGCTTTAAGATCCCCGCCTGTAAGAACCGGAGCCTTAATAGCCGTGCCTGTAATATCCGCGCCTTAAGATCCGCGCCTGTAAGAACCGGAGCCTTAATAGCCGCGCTTGTAAGAGCCGGAACCTTAAGAGCAGCTCAGTAAGAGCCGGCTGTAAAAGCCGGAGCTTTAAGAGCCGCGCTGTAAGTGCCGGAGCCTTAAGAGCCGCGCCTGTAAGATCCGCGCTTTAAGATCCGCGCCTGTAAGAAACGGAGCCTTAATAGCCGCGCCTGTAAGATCCGCGCTTTAAGATCCGCGCCTGTAAGAACCGGAGCCTTAATAGCCGCGCCTGTAAGATCCCCGCTTTAAGATCCGCACCTGTAAGAAACGGAGCCTTAATAGCCGCGCCTGTAAGATCCCCGCTTTAAGATCCGCGCCTGTAAGAACCGGAGCCTTAATAGCCGCGCCTGTAAGAGCCGCTATTGAGACTTCTGGTTACTCTGTACGTAGGCATAACAATGGATATGAGGCAGGAACAATTGAACGTTCATAAAAATAGTCTCAACATTGTCATGGGAGTAATACGTATCATAAAATCCACCCATATTAAAAGTAACGTTTATATTGCCCCTTTTAAAGACCGAGAAAATAAGCAGCGCCTTCAAATCTACCTGGTCAGTGTACCCTGTCAATTAACTGAAATGAGGTCCATATTTAATGTTAAAATTAATTGACTTTCGTTTACTTGTCACGTCTATATATGTACCATATCTATCATTCGAGACGATCGTGCAATAAAAGTTCTCTTTTTATGCATACTATAACGATAAAACGCCATGTCTATAAGCACTTTAATTAAAACAAAACACTGTCGACAGAAATTTGATCTTGTACTCTTGTAAAATTTGAATTAAAAATTCACTCTCTCTTAGTGTACATGTAAGTGCCACACAAAACGCGGTGATTGCACCCTCTCTATAAAAATCACGAGGCGCCAATCATCCATAAAAGCTTCATTTTATTACTACATGTAAAGATGTATATGTTTGAATTATTGAGAGTCAATAATCAAATTAAATCAAATATTGTAACCACGATTTACAAGTATCAGATTTCTTTGATAAATTTCACAAGCCGATACCGGAAGAGAAACAAGTACAGACAGTTCCGGTACATGCGCCGCTGGTAGAACTATTATGCACATTAGCAACCGACGTAGAAGTTACACAAACGTAGGTTGCATGAATGTTGCATTAGTATTAGAGTTCAGTAAAATGATCGTATATTGCTGAAACATCGCTATAAATAATCAATCCCGTTTTAAACTTGTTTAAAAAAAAGACAGATTTTGCTATTGTCGCACGCGGTTAATTATGCTGTAATTCATTTCAAAGATCGACAATTTGTTTTTCCTAATACATACAAATACAATAAATACAATAAATCATGGAAAAACTATGTAGGGAGCATTTCAACATCCATGTATATTGACATGTATACTTAAGCGAGTGTGTTTCCCTCGGCGCTTTACACTTTAATTATTTAGGTTCCACCCCTCACCGGAATTTACCTGAGGTAAACCGACCGGTTTAATACCTCGGCCTTTAAAGCTGTATGTAAATGACGTAAAACAGCGTTGTCCTTACTTTTTTACCAAAATACCAAATGTGAGGCATAAGTCCTTCTACTACTTACTGGTGACATTCTACTCAATAAGACTCCCGGAGGTGTGTTTGAAATTGCGAAAAAATGGTGTATCCTAAAGCACATTTCCGAAGCCCCCGTGTGAGACTCACTCCCATCCTCTTTAGTTACGTTTGACATTTTCCGGAATATGCCCATCATTGAACATAGGTGAACAACACAAAATCAGAACAAGGGTTACCCTCTTGATCGTGAGAGTTCACTTAACTGTGCTCCCATTAGAGGACACCCAAGTTCACCAAGGCCTTTTTCTCATACAGGCATACCTGTTTGACAAAGACAATCGGTCCGGCTCTAGCCATACTCTACTACCCTTTAATCTAAACAATGAGATTATTCTTCATAAATGAGAAAGGTTTCAAAGCGAGGAAAGGAAGGTAGAATGTCCCTGTATAGTGTGAACGATTGGATATAAAAAAAAACTGTCATTGTTTAAAACTATCTTTTTATTGTATAAATCGATTCCATAAACTATTTGCGTTATTAACATAATACATGAATTATGTTAAATTTATTTATATTATAAAAATTATCATAAAGCCACACAGTCGATTTTATATCCATGAAAAAAATAGACAGTCATTTCGAGAATAATATACTGGGGTACCAGAAGAAACTTTACTCCAAGTGTTTTCCGCTAAGATATTCTAATATACCAACAGAGCTTGGAATAAAAGCAGTGAGCTATTGGATCAACAAGCATCCTGAAATTCTACAAGATCGCTTTAGAAAAGAGTTTATACTCGAAGGATTACGTATAATACTTCAAAACAACACCTTTGCGTTCGGAAAAAATCATTATTTACAAGTGAAAGGTACAGCAATGGGGACAAAGGTGGCACCAACATACGCCACTCTAACTCTTGGATACCTTGAAGAAAAGCTACACGAACAAATACTTTCACTCTGGGGAGAAGAAGAAGCCAGATCTATTAAATCTAGTTGGAAACGATTTTTAGACGATTGCTTTATTTTATGGAAAAATAGTGACGAAAATTTAGAGATATTTCATCAACTTGTGAACAACCTTGATCCCAATATCAAATTTACTTTAGAAAGTAGTGACACCAAATTACCATTTTTGGACGTTCTAGTTATAGAGAAGAATTCAAAACTTTTTACTGATATATACTACAAAACAACTGACACACATCAATATCTTCATTTTAATTCGTGTCACCCTCATCATACTAAAACCGCTATTCCATATAATTTAGCTCGACGTATTTGTACCATTGTGAGCGATGAAAACACCCAAGACATACGCCTCAGGGAACTCAAACATTACCTCACTAACCAAGGTTATCCCGAAGGTCTCATTGACGACGGAATTCGTAATGCCAGGAAATATGATAGATCGGAATTATTAGCCAGTAAACATCCGCAAAAAACCATTGATATTATTCCATTTGTATATACCTTTAATCCAAGAAATCAGAACATTACGCCAATAATTCATTAGTTTAATAATACCCTCATCAACGACCAATCCACGAAAGAAATGTACAAAGATGTGAACTTCATTAACAGCAGACGTCAGCCTAAAAATCTAAAACGAATATTGTGCACTTCCCATTTTTCAATGAAAGCATCGGTCTACTTCAATTAATACCAAATATAAAACACCAAATATAAAGGTTATTTGATTATTTTATGAATAATTTTGAAAAACCTTATGAGCTGACTAAAAAAAATAAGCAAAAGCTAATAGATAGGTATCGGAATATTTAGACAGCCCTCGCATATTCATCATAGATGTAGATCAAGAATCGATTTTTACCTTACATACTACAATTTATGTA
>WFKH01011925.1:97757803-97769341 GCA_016163765.1 Magallana hongkongensis | reverse complement strand
GAGTGGCTTCTTGAATTATTCTTCGACGCACCTATTAATTTAAGACATATGTCTTTCTTCTACTTATAGTTGATAACATTCCGGTAGACTCATGAAAAAATGTTTGAAATTGGAAAAACTCGGCGAAACTTTAAATCAATCAGCAGCCTTTTTCGGTTAGAAGCATTTTCTCTTTGGTTTCTTATGACATTATCCGGTGCATTATCCACTTTGACATAGATATGCTAAACGAATTGGAGCAGCATTCGCCCTCCAGACCTCGGAGCTCTCATTAAACTACCACTTTCGGTACTCTCCATGATCGGACTGCTTATTTCTAACCACGCAAACCTGTTCCTCAACTTACATGCTTGGCTTAATTAAGATTATCTGACAAAATATCCCCCTACACTCTTAAAGTAAAAAAAAAGTTTTTTTGAAAAAGAAAAAACAAATATTGAGCATTCGATTCATTAATCATCTTTTAAGCGGACGAGGAATTAAATGTTGGTAAAGGCGGACAAATAACAGTTCCGGGACATTGAATTGGAACTGTGACATAACAAATGCCGATGTTATATAAAAAGAAAAAATCGTTTGGACATTTGAAGGTGTAAAAAGAAGCTATTAAATAGACACTTATTTTGATATCATGGTATTTGTGAACAATATGTATACTTTGTAAATATTATACGAGGGTTGATCCAAAAGTAATGTCACAGATGCGATAAAATCGTGAAAAATCCGCGTAAAGAGACAAAATTTGTGCTAGAAGATATCTACTTAATTCGATTCAGATCTGAAAATTTTAATGCATTTTTTTTTACATATTTATGAAGATAATATATTTTGTAGAGCGTGAGGTAAGGATGTCGCCGCACGCTAGCGACATCATTTCTAGATCTTTGGCGTTCTGGTAGAATTTCGTAATTTAGTACGGTATATAGATTGGCCACGATGCTCTATTTTACATTTTTTAATCATTTTTTTTCATAAAGTAACTAATTAATCTTTTTGTAATCGATGAGGTAGTTTATTGGATATTATTTAATGTCCGATCAGTTTGTCGAGGTCTCTTCAAGAAGTCAAACTTAGCTTTATGACGGTGCTCATGACGTAAGAACCTAGTTTTAACTTTCCTTCAGAGCGTACATCTTCTGTCTATCTAATTTATTTATTAACATGACACACGCTTTTATTAGATATTGGAATTACGTTAAGGGTACCCCTTTCACTCGCTCTTAATGTTAGGTGGATATATCAATTTCAGTACATTTTATAGTGATGTCTAACCATCAAAGCAAAAAATGCATCGTATGTTACAACGCACTTCGAAAAATTACGGACTTTGAAAAAAAAATTCAAAGTGCGTTAATTTTGGGACCAAGTCAACGCACTTTGAAAAAAATTTTTTTTTTTCAAAGTGCGTTGATATCGCCGATATTAATGCACTTTGAAAAAAAATGGTTCAGGGTTTAGTCGATATAATTGATACTTTTATATACAATAAATGATTGTTTTAACCTTGTTTAGCTGAATGGGATATATTTAAAAAAGAACCCAAATGCATTCTAAGCTAACTTGATAAACAGTTTCTTGATTAGAATTTTTTTTCTTTTCTCATAAGCTTATATAGTTGGACAATTCACACATAAAGAAAAACTCGGGAGATTTGAATTATCCAATGCATACACAAAAAAGGAAAGGGCAATTTCTTAGCGATGCAGTTTATGTCAACATTTACTTCTTATCTGGTACATTGGGCAATGCCGGAAACAAAAATGATTATATATATTGAAAATGATTTATATATATTGATAATGGAGATCAATGTATAACATCTTTCAACTGGCTTCAATTGTATGTGCTTGTAAACAAACATTATGTGAAAAAAGGATACGTTAGTTATGTTTATCAAAAACAATGATCTTTAAGAAGATAAGTGCGAGAAAAAAAACCCACACCCTAATGCCTATTTTTAAGTTTATAATAATTCAATGTTTGTCAATGTATTTTTTTTTTAATGAAGTGATTTATTTGAGTGATTAGAATTTGAAAAGAGGGTTTATGTAGAAACTCTTACATATTCTTTAGCATACCATTGGAGAAATTACTGTTTGGCCAGTTCGTTTTTTTTCAATATCACTGTAATTAATTTGCAACAAAGCATATTTCTTTTTCCAATCTTAAACGTTTACTCCAAGTTGCTGAATAACATGTTTTGGAAGGAAAAATTAGGGGTAGTGGACCTTCTTCCTGTATACAATTAAATGATGTACTAGTAATTGACCTGTATCTTTGGTTAACCCCAACCCCAGTCTCCATCCCCGTTCTTAAAGACGGTAAATTCGATTTACTAGTGTTAGCAAATCATCATACTATAAACGAATTTGAAATTCAATTCCAGAATTTGTTATTTATACATATTTTTTTTCAAAGTGCGATAAGTGTCTCGATACTAAAAAAATGTTAATGTACCTTCATAACGCACTTTGAAATTTTTTTTCAAAGTGGGTTAACTTGGTCCCAAATTTAACGCACTTTGAAATTTTTTTCAAAGTGTGTTGATTTGGTCCCAAATTTAACGCACTTTGAAAAAAAATTTCAAAGTGCGTTGCCACAATTGTATCACTATTCGCTCTTTTTGTGCAGCCTTTTTTCTTCCTTGATCTAGAGACAAAAGGCATTGCGTAGATATCCGAAATGGACGGGCACGGTCCCTAATTTCTTAAAACAGTTAGAAAAAGTTTATATCTGTTTCATAATATTGTGCTGTTTGGGGCTTTTTCAAATCTTTAAGCATGTAATTTATTCATAAATACAAACCTTAAAAAAGACGTAAATTCATGACGCGGCCATGTCACGTATATATCATGCTATAAACATCAATATCTTGTTAAGTGTTCAACGAATTTTAATTAAAATGTTCATTCGAAATTGAATTTTGATAAGGAAAATTTTGATGTATCATTTTATACAGTACAGCGCCAGTGAGAAGCGCGGTGCATAGTGTGACATTACTTTTGGATCAACCCTTGTATTTTCATCATTATGATCATCATAAATAAAGTCGTTGGATAGAAGGTTTGTCAGTGATACGAGGGTCTAGTCAGGAGTCACCACGTGGCTGTTAGTGAAGGGACAGTTAAAACATTGTCTGGAGCTAGATTATCATAGACATTTGTTAATAACTAATAATATATAATATAGAGTGTTATCGATGTACTGTTACTTAAGTTCATGAACATTAAGTATTGAAAGTACAATATTATCATAAATTTGGCTACAAAGCCAAAGCAAACCACTGGTAGATTTCCAGTCAGTTGAAGGAATGTTTCTGTAAGTTACACGTTCTATCAATTTTTAATTGTGCTTGTTACTCAAAAATCTAGTTTAAACTATCAAATTATATATAATTTTTATAAATTCTTTTATATATTGTTTGCATTTAGATTAATTATTAATTAATTGCTGATTTTATAGAAAGAATTGATCTAACTGTTTTGAACAAGCTCCACAGCAACGACAACAACAACAACAACAACGAAAACAACATTAAGACAACGATAACAACAACAGACAAACACGACGACAACAACAACGAAAACAACAAGGATATCAACGAGAATTACGATCACAACAACGCCTCCGCGACGACAACGACGACACGTGCTGCTTGACAGAATTAAAACAACGAATACAACAACAACGACAACAACATTAACGGCAACATCAGTGAAAACAACAACAAAAACAAAGACGAATAACAACAATAAGGATATCGACGATAATAAAGATGAATACATTGCCGCCGCGACGACAACGACGACACGTGATGCTTGACAAATTTTCGTTTATTGAAGCCTTGGCAATGCTGGATGTTTAAGAATGCTTCGATATATCTAAGCACAAAACATAGTGTGTTACTCGCTTTAGTGTGTCTTTGTATTATTGGTGAAATTGAACAAATTTCGAAAATAACGTTCCAGGTAAAATTTTATTTTTTAAAAGAAAATACTTTTTCCTCTTAAATCGACTTTTAAAAGGAAACATAGATATAGATCGGAATTTTGAGTTCATAAGTTAAACATGATTCAATTGATCGGGGGGCTGCACGGACATCGCATTTATATGCCTTTCTTATCGCCTATTTGTAGTGAAAGTTGGCACACATGTTGAACAAACACAAACAAACAGTTTGAATTCTGTGACAATACGGAAATTGTCATTCGGCCACGGGGGGTTTAAGAACTTTGATTTTTTTTTTTTTTACACCAGATGGTGTTTTTAGAAGGGTATATAAGCGAGAGAACCATGCTATGAAAGAGTCGATGCAGTGACAGTGCAGATCATAGGACAACAGGTTTAGTGGGTCATTCCCAATCAGTATTACAATTGTGGGTTTCAATTTGCACAAAGTCTTAGACGTGACTGAATAAGTCTTTCCTAGTTTTGTATATTTTTTTATGATTAAACAATTGTAATACCATGCCGAAAGAGCCGGAGCCACGAAGAGCCGGAGTCTTAAGAGCTGCACCTGTAAGAGCCGGAGCCTTAAGGGCCGCTCAGTAAGAGCCGGTGTAACGAAGAATTTTAACCCGGGTTGAAAAATGACCCGAGGGTCATTTTTTAACGTTGAATATTGAGACCAAAGGTGTTAAATAAAGACCCTGATTCGTTGAAAATTGACCCGCATCGTGGAATTTTGATCATAAAACCAGTTCAAATTCAACATCAAAGAAGCACAAATTAACGAATTAATATTTATAACTTGAGTCTATTTAATTAAAAATTATCAGTTTTTACATAATTATTCTTTAGGTTTACATGTTTACATGTTTCAACAGGCGGACAAAAATTGAGACTTTTTAAATGATTATTTTCGAATTCACATATTATCCCTTTAAGGTATTATGGGACACCTCCATGTTGTGACGTATTGTTTATCGAAATAAACAATAACATGAAGTGTGTTTGTAAGCTTTTTGTAAATTTTGTTTTTTTATGTTTTGGCTTAAAGATGGATAAAGTTGATGAATTTTTCATTTCTGCATCAAGATTATTCCATAATTTACATGTATGGACGGAATAAAGCTATTGTAATAAGAAGTAGTCCGACATAACAGTATACAGTAAAAAATGTCATTCAAACTAAGATTACTAGTATATTCGATTTCAGTTGGAAATATAGTTGAATTAAATTAACATGAATTGTGGTGCCAAACAATTCATTATCCTTTCGAGATTGTAAGGTTTCCAAACTATTTATAAAATGATTTTAGAGTAATAAATTCTCATCCCTGTTACTATCCTGGCTGCTTCAATTTGTACAGGTTTAAGCAAGTCGGAGATTTCCTTTTCCTTGCCCCACAAAACATCACCATATTCCAATCTAGGTCTGATAAAAGCAAAATTTTAACAAGTGTTTCTCTATCAATTGTATGATTGAGTAATCTTAATATATTTCACTTTTTGCATGCCTTTTCATTAATATGATAAGATCAACCATCCCCCGACTGTAAATGCAAGCCTACTCTTTTTGAATTGTTTACATTTTTACGTAGAGGGTATATGTTTTTAATTATGAGAAAATATATAACGTCAGTTGCCTGTGTTTCTAATTTACAGATAAATAATGGAAATGAAAACTCAAAATAATAGAGATGAATTGCATTCTTTAAAGAACTATAACTATACATATGCAGAAAATTGGCTGGTGCTTCAAAAATAGTTTATCTGGTAAGTTTATTAAAAATTATTGTTAAGTCGTAAAAACAACTGCTGACGACTTCTCGGATAAAAATATGACAACTATTCATTTATTATTTTGTCAGGGAAATATTCTGACTTCTTAATCAATTTCAAAGTTAAGCACAGGTACCTGATGTTATATAGGTTTGTCTTTATAAAAATTAATATACTCTCTACTTCATAAAACAGTATAGAGGTTATATATTTTTAAATATTAGAAACATATACAACTTCAGGTGCATGTCGAATTGCCTGAAAAGTAATGATATTTTTTGGATATATATACATTTATTTTATTATCAGAGATTATGACAAGTTTAAACCTGAAATTCTGTCACACGAGGGAATGAAAATCAATTCTATGTCAAAAATAATTGCTAGCCCGACTCGCCCGTTCCACTCAGAAGCAAACAGTCATATTCTTAGCTTTATTTACACAGTATTATAACAATAAATGGATATCACATTTTCAGTCTCAAAATTAAATAATTAATTGTAATCTAAAACAAAACATCCACGTCCAAATATGTGTCGAACAGTATGAACATTTTATAACTGAAACTTTCAAATATGTGCATGATTGTTCCAGTTCATATCAAAACAAAATTTTCAACGTGTCGAGGTCATTAGAGTTTAGAAAAACATTTTTCAAACCTTTGAAAAATTACCCCGGGTATAAATTTCACAATTTTTGGTCTTAATTTTCAACGTTGAAAAATGAACCCCGGGTTAATATTCAACGTTGAAAAATCACACCCGGGTCAATTTTCAACCCGGGTCAATATTCTTTGTTACACCGGAGCAGTAAGAGCAGCGCCTGGTTTTTTTTACACCATGTATTGTATTGTTTATTACCAAGAACCATACGATTCATATGTTTAACATATATACATAAATTAAGTGTACAAACATATGTAGACATTTTTTTTAAAAATCACAATCTTAAATTAGTCTGCGGGTGAACGTAGCAGTGTACAAAACAAAAAAGTTCAGGCAGTAAGTATAACCCAGTGTTCATTATAAATTAACACCTTTGATAAAAGTGTGTAAAGATGTGTACATCTATAGCAGTGTTCATTGCAGTGTACATATGTATTACAATGACAAAACAGGATAATGGAGAGTATATTCTCAAAACAAAACACAAACAATATATTTTTCTCGTAATTTTGAGCATTTATAAAGGTATTTATTTGCCCAATTTACGCAACTCTTTGATATTCTGTTTAGAGAGTAATTGAATGAGTTTAAAAACAGAACGTTTGCAAAATAGTATTTTTTACATACATCATTCTTATTTCTTTATAAAATGGACAGATTAAAATAAAATTAAACTCATCTTCAATCTGTGATAGTGAACATAGTTTACAAACTCTCTCATTTCTATGGATATTATAAAATATGCCACGCTCAATCTCAAGTTTATGAGAGGATAAACAATATTTACTTATGAATTTTTCAAATATTCTTGTACTTCAAAATTATTACATAAGTGCTTATGCATTATGCATTTGGGGGAATTTTTAAAGTAGCTATGACCTTCTTGTATAAACATTTCGGTCAACCTCTGCTTCACTTTAAGTAAAAATACATGTTCATTAAATTGTTCTTTAGAGTTCCATATGTATCCAAAACCTTAATTGTTAATAAACTGTTTTATGTATGAGAGCCAACAATTAGAGGCTAACTCTGTTTCACATACATTTATCATATCTTGGTATATATTGCTTAAAATACAATTTTCACTATTCTTTAATTTTATCCAATATTCTATATTTGCTATCCAACTGCAATGGTTTACTCAAAATAATTTCTTACAAAAATCTAAATGTATACTCTCTAAATCTCTTGCTGGGTGTTGTCCTCATAATTCACAACAATAATTTACTATGCTACCAATATATGTATCAAACAATGACAATTTTGTATTTATGTTCAAATGCAATGGCCTCATTTTAGACAATAAACAGTACATAGCTTTTCTACTCTGTGACGCCAAGATACTTTGTGTTTTATGAAAACTGCCATTAAAATTCAAAGTTATACCAAGATAATTAAAGTTTTCAACAATATCAATAAATTCATTATCATAATTCCAACAATAATTATTTTTCAACCTTCCCCCTTTTCTAAATACAACAATTTGTTTTATCTACATTAACTTTTAACTTCCACTTGGATGTGTATTTTTGTAAACAATCAAGCATATCCTGTAAACCTTGCTCTGTCTCTGAAAAAAAGTACGGTATCGTCTGCATACATAACCGGAGCCTTAAGAGCCGCGCTGTAAGTGCCGGAGCCTTAAGATTCGCGCCTGTAAGATCCGCGCTTTAAGATCCCCGCCTGTAAGAACCGGAGCCTTAATAGCCGTGCCTGTAATATCCGCGCCTTAAGATCCGCGCCTGTAAGAACCGGAGCCTTAATAGCCGCGCTTGTAAGAGCCGGAACCTTAAGAGCAGCTCAGTAAGAGCCGGCTGTAAAAGCCGGAGCTTTAAGAGCCGCGCTGTAAGTGCCGGAGCCTTAAGAGCCGCGCCTGTAAGATCCGCGCTTTAAGATCCGCGCCTGTAAGAAACGGAGCCTTAATAGCCGCGCCTGTAAGATCCGCGCTTTAAGATCCGCGCCTGTAAGAACCGGAGCCTTAATAGCCGCGCCTGTAAGATCCCCGCTTTAAGATCCGCGCCTGTAAGAAACGGAGCCTTAATAGCCGTGCCTGTAAGATCCCCGCTTTAAGATCCGAGCCTGTAAGAACCGGAGCCTTAATAGCCGCGCCTGTAAGAGCCGCTATTGAGACTTCTGGTTACTCTGTACGTAGGCATAACAATGGATATGAGGCAGGAACAATTGAACGTTCATAAAAATAGTCTCAACATTGTCATGGGAGTAATACGTATCATAAAATCCACCCATATTAAAAGTAACGTTTATATTGCCCCTTTTAAAGACCGAGAAAATAAGCAGCGCCTTCAAATCTACCTGGTCAGTGTACCCTGTCAATCAACTGAAATGAGGTCCATATTTAATGTTAAAATTAATTGACTTTCGTTTACTCGTCACGTCTATATATGTACCATATCTATCATTCGAGACGATCGTGCAATAAAAGTTCTCTTTTTATGCATACTATAACGATAAAACGCCATGTCTATAAGCACTTTAATTAAAACAAAACACTGTCGACAGAAATTTGATCTTGTACTCTTGTAAAATTTGAATTAAAAATTCACTCTCTCTTAGTGTACATGTAAGTGCCACACAAAACGCGGTGATTGCACCCTCTCTATAAAAATCACGAGGCGCCAATCATCCATAAAAGCTTCATTTTATTACTACATGTAAAGATGTATATGTTTGAATTATTGAGAGTCAATAATCAAATTAAATCAAATATTGTAACCACGATTTACAAGTATCAGATTTCTTTGATAAATTTCACAAGCCGATACCGGAAGAGAAACAAGTACAGACAGTTCCGGTACATGCGCCGCTGGTAGAACTATTATGCACATTAGCAACCGACGTAGAAGTTACACACACGTAGGTTGCATGAATGTTGCATTAGTATTAGAGTTCAGTAAAATGATCGTATATTGCTGAAACATCGCTATAAATAATCAATCCCGTTTTAAACTTGTTTAAAAAAAAGACAGATTTTGCTATTGTCGCACGCGGTTAATTATGCTGTAATTCATTTCAAAGATCGACAATTTGTTTTTCCTAATACATACAAATACAATAAATACAATAAATCATGGAAAAACTATGTAGGGAGCATTTCAACATCTATGTATATTGACATGTATACTTAAGCGAGTGTGTTTCCCTCGGCGCTTTACACTTTAATTATTTAGGTTCCACCCCTCACCGGAATTTACCTGAGGTAAACCGACCGGTTTAATACCTCGGCCTTTAAAGCTGTATGTAAATGACGTAAAACAGCGTTGTCCTTACTTTTTTACCAAAATACCAAATGTGAGGCATAAGTGCTTCTACTACTTACTGGTGACATTCTACTCAATAAGACTCCCGGAGGTGTGTTTAAAATTGCGAAAAAATGGTGTATCCTAAAGCACATTTCAGAAGCCCCCGTGTGAGACTCACTCCCATCCTCTTTAGTTACGTTTGACATTTTCCGGAATATGCCCATCATTGAACATAGGTGAACAACACAAAATCAGAACAAGGGTTACCCTCTTGATCGTGAGAGTTCACTTAACTGTGCTCCCATTAGAGGACACCCAAGTTCACCAAGGCCTTTTTCTCATACAGGCATACCTGTTTGACAAAGACAATCGGTCCGGCTCTAGCCATACTCTACTACCCTTTAATCTAAACAATGAGATTATTCTTCATAAATGAGAAAGGTTTCAAAGCGAGGAAAGGAAGGTAGAGTGTCCCTGTATAGTGTGAACGATTGGATATTAAAAAAAACTGTCATTGTTTAAAACTGTCTTTTTATTGTATAAATCGATTCCATAAACTATTTGCGTTATTAACATAATACATGAATTATGTTAAATTTATTTATATTATAAAAATTATCATAAAGCCACACAGTCGATTTTATATCCATGAAAAAAATAGACAGTCATTTCGAGAATAATATACTGGGGTACCAGAAGAAACTTTACTCCAAGTGTTTTCCGCTAAGATATTCTAATATACCAACAGAGCTTGGAATAAAAGCAGTGAGCTATTGGATCAACAAGCATCCTGAAATTCTACAAGATCGCTTTAGAAAAGAGTTTATACTCGAAGGATTACGTATAATACTTCAAAACAACACCTTTGCGTTCGGAAAAAATCATTATTTACAAGTGAAAGGTACAGCAATGGGGACAAAGGTGGCACCAACATACGCCACTCTAACTCTTGGATACCTTGAAGAAAAGCTACACGAACAAATACTTTCACTCTGGGGAGAAGAAGAAGCCAGATCTATTAAATCTAGTTGGAAACGATTTTTAGACGATTGCTTTATTTTATGGAATAATAGTGACGAAAATTTAGAGATATTTCATCAACTTGTGAACAACCTTGATCCCAATATCAAATTTACTTTAGAAAGTAGTGACACCAAATTACCATTTTTGGACGTTCTAGTTATAAAGAAGAATTCAAAACTTTTTACTGATATATACTACAAAACAACTGACACACATCAATATCTTCATTTTAATTCGTGTCACCCTCATCATACTAAAACCGCTATTCCATATAATTTAGCTCGACGTATTTGTACCATTGTGAGCGATGAAAACACCCAAGACATACGCCTCAGGGAACTCAAACATTACCTCACTAACCAAGGTTATCCCGAAGGTCTCATTGACGACGGAATTCGTAATGCCAGGAAATATGATAGATCGGAATTATTAGCCAGTAAACATCCGCAAAAAACCATTGATATTATTCCATTTGTATATACCTTTAATCCAAGAAATCAGAACATTACGCCAATAATTCATTAGTTTAATAATACCCTCATCAACGACCAATCCACGAAAGAAATGTACAAAGATGTGAACTTCATTAACAGCAGACGTCAGCCTAAAAATCTAAAACGAATATTGTGCACTTCCCATTTTTCAATGAAAGCATCGGTCTACTTCAATTAATACCAAATATAAAACACCAAATATAAAGGTTATTTGATTATTTTATGAATAATTTTGAAAAACCTTATGAGCTGACTAAAAAAAATAAGCAAAAGCTAATAGATAGGTATCGGAATATTTAGACAGCCCTCGCATATTCATCATAGATGTAGATCAAGAATCGATTTTTACCTTACATACTACAATTTATGTA
>WFKH01011925.1:97711610-97732704 GCA_016163765.1 Magallana hongkongensis | reverse complement strand
ATTTAATATCAAGAACTGAGCATTAGAATAAATGATTAAAATTGACGGATAAATCTTATCATTGATATCATTTAAAGAAAAATATAAAACATTTCAATTTAAATCAGATAAGGAAGATCCTTTGCCCTTGTTAATTTGATTTCTTTATTATTATGGCTACACTGAACATATATAATTATATGATGTTGTCTATTTCCCATCCAGTTAATAAGAATAGACAAAATTTCTTTTAAAGACATATTTATCCGAAACAAACACATTCTGCTGTATTCTGTCTTTTCTATAAAAAAAAAAGGTCGATAAATTATGACTCGGTTGTCTAAATCTGATTAAACTGCAATGTATGGGTTTTTTTTTCACGGTCCATTTTTAATGTATTTTTTCAGGTTTTTGTAACAATTAATCAACACTTGAAATATTTTTTATTATTGAAAAACACGTTATTACAATGCTAAATAACGGTTTAAAGAGGCATGGTCACTACGTTTATGCATAACTAGCCGTAAGATTATGATTGCTTCACGGGTAGGTTAAGGAAGCATCTGGACAACTAAGCGTCTTATTTTGACCGTTCTATAGAAATTCATAATATTACATGAATGTTTTTAATCGGACCAAAAACTTATTATTATAAACACAGATGTCAAAGCAATAAAATCGGATAGTACATTACTGTCATCTCGGTGCATTGTCACGTGATAGCTAAAAATAGCTAACATATATTCCTTAATATAAAATGAGATAGAACAACACTAACCCGCGGTTTCCACAAAACAATAAACATATCAAGTAAAGGCAAAACATCTCAGTCTTATAAAAACTACTGCTAGAATCCTTTAGTCTCCTTTATTAAAAAGTTGTTCGCCCATTTCTTTATAAACTTTTATACAGTATGCCCGGAAAACGGCATGCTGCCAAAAAAAAAAAGCAACACATAACATTGGATTCTAGCAGCACTTTTCAAGTTAAGCAGACATTATACTATTGATACGTGTTAAATGTGAACTTCAAAATATACGGGGTAGTGTTGTTCTAGTCGGATGTTTATATCGTAAACACCCACATAGCAAAGCATTGTCGAGAAATGATAGCATAATTGCATACCTTTTAGCAAATATTTCATAAAGTTAACATATGTTCCAATATTCTCTCTTTCAATTCTCAACAAATCACAACAAAATACTTTATTACAGTTCTTAGATTTCTTATATTTGGAATTTGTTTACAATGCTTTCCGATCAGATTTATACGAAATTTTACTTCCATTCATTACTTCATAAATATCTAAATCTACGTAATATGGTCTAATTTATGAAAAAAATGTCTCTGGTATTTTTTATTTGATTTTGGTCGCCGTTGTGATGTTTTGATATTGAAATAGATATTTAATCACTAATATTTGTTATTTCGCGGAATTACTTGCATCTTAGAGTCTATATGCTTCTTTAACACCCCTTCGTTATATGCTTTGATGTCTCGTGTTTATGTGAGCTGATTGCATTCTTTGATAAATGTTTTTAAATTGATAAATGTTTGATTTAAATTCGTTGATTATGTAACTGGTTTTAACCTATTTTATTGCAATGCATTTAAATGTGAAATCAAAATAGTTCTCATATAGTGTATATATTGTATTCGATAAACTAACCAAATCAAAGAAAGCATCGGTCTATTTCAGTTAACGAATATAAAGGTTATTTAATTTTTTTATAAATAATTTTGAAAAAAATTATGAGTTTATATACTTAAAAAATAAAATAAGCGAAAGCTATTATCTAAGTATCGGAATATTTAGACAGCCCTCGCATATTCATCATATATGTAACTTAACAATCGATTTTTACCTTACATTCTACAATTTATGTATTTCTAAAACTCAACAATCATAACTATCATTTAAACAATATATTATAGAAAAAAAACAACAACAATATGTTAATCGGTAAATTATTGATTCGAGGTGTATTTTTTTCTTTAATAAACATTTTGATATTTTTTTCATTGCTTCTTTTATCTTCTTCAAGATAATACATTCAACGCTTAAACAGCCACTAACAATTTTTCCCAAAATTTAGGTCACTCCCCGTGAAAATGTCTGTATACACCCTTACAAAGCTCACTGAACAACGGAGCTCATTTGTTCTATTTGACCTGAATCAGTCGGAACTATTCATTCGGTTCCGGTTTTTAGCAATAAAGTTGTCCCCAACGTCTCACTTAATCACTTTTACAGTGTCCGGTAAATACGTGATCAGACTGCATGAATCACCGGCAGGTGAATTCTTAGCTCAATTTGCATAACATTGTATTTGTCTCTGAGGGGCTCGAACTCAAAGGAATATTTTGCAGTGTGCAATATAAAATATTAATACAAACAATATGTGGTGTCATTTGCCTCTAATTGCTCTCCGTAAACATGTTTAACTAGCTGTTGTTTATAATGCAGCTTGAAGTTCCTGACCTTCATAAAAAAAAATCATCGTTTCAACGAGTGGTTCAGAAATAACCCCTTTTATATTACAAGGTTCATACGCCGATATCTTCCATTTTTATGATTACCAAACGAAAACATATCTATGATATTTACTAACCCATCTCATTTTAAAACACAACTACGATCGGAATTACTAATTTGTTCTTCAAACTTTTGTTATCCAATTTGATTAGATTGACAATACATAATTGAGGGTAGCTTAAGATTTATACTTTTTTTCTATTTTAGCAATACCTTTTTTTTTCATACAGTTACTCTTTCAATTAAACATTGTCTGATAGTCTGATAATTTCAAGATGGTTAGCTTCCTCGTTTTACAATTTACCGGCAATATATCCCAATACTCATTATTGAGCCATATGGTTACTCTGTAGAAGACGTAACTCTTGTTATAAAGCAGGTACAATTGAACTTCTGAACTTCCCAAATGATTAGGCTTGTTTGACTCACAATCAGCTTTACAGTTTAACAATCTGAGGTTCGCCTAGTTAGCGTAATAGCTACTGTATACAGGAAAATATTCGCCCCCGTTTTATTTTCGCCCCTTTTCCCCTCATTGTCTGCGGGAGAATTTAACACTGGTCGAATTCGAATGTCTCAACCTATCTTTCTTTAAACACAACTACGTCTGGGCGAATTCAAGACGGGGCGAAACCGTTCGCAAATGATGAAAAGCGAAAAAAACATGGGGCGAAAATAACCCTGTGTACAGTTTTATATTAGTAATGTAACCGGACTGCATTCCTAGACATATCCCGATGTTAACACACGTTTATCAATAAAACCAAGCTATGAGGTTTTACACTTCCAACATCATAATATTCTGTCAGTGCTATGGATGAGGTCATAGATACCCTTTACTCCTTGCAGCATAAGCCAGAACACTTGCTCAAATGGTGGTTTATACTGCTGTGATGTTTCAATAGTTATTCAATAAAACGTTGGCGTTTAATGTATTTCCATACAACACATTTTTATTTGAGGTCTGAAAATGATCAGAAAATATTTTACTGTTTTTTTTTAATTTGTTTTGCTTAAGAATAAAAAATACAATATGTTTGATATTGCTGGATATTTTTCTTTTTAAGATATTGATAGTAAGTAATTTGTAACAGCACAATGTCTCACTAACAGTGTACCACAAAAGCAGATTTTCAATTTTGTTATAATTTTCTTTTGAACAAAAAAAAATATTTCAAAAATAATACCGTCACGACCTATGTCTCGTAGACATGAAAAAAAGACCCATTCAGCTTATTTTTCGACCATTAATGTATCACATAATTGTTGCAACTAAATTATTTTCTACAATACTTAAAAAAAAAATATGTATAAAAAAACCAATTAATTTATCAACTAAATTCTAATGCACATGTAAACGTAGATATTTAGAACGTTTCTAAATCAAGAGGTAACATTAGTTTTGGCAATGTTGTTTTTTAATTTAATCTTCTTGACAAAATTTCCCCGATGACTTTGAAATTAACTTTTACGTTATCATGGCATAGATTCGAAAACATACTATTAATGCCAAGAGAGTTATAAATAATCAGTTTTATAAAAGGTTAAACAAATAAGTATTTCTTTTTATACATATGAAAAGAAAACTTAACAGATAGATAACACTTGTTTCAGCTTATCCTTCGTCCATGTTAATTTAATTGTCTTTATCATAATGCATTTACTAAAATATTACTCTACGACGTTCACTCTGTACTCTTCAGTTTTGAAAAAAAACAAACATTTCTTTTGAAGAGGCATATATCCGGGACAGACTTATTTTGATCCGTCTTTCTTATTCAAGAAAATGAAGGTCGAAAAAAATTATGTCTCGATTGTCTCAATCTAATTGAATTGCAATGTAAATGGGTTTTTTTCTATCCATTTTGATGTATTAATACAAATTATTCAATAATTAATATAAATCTGGATAGTTTGGCTATTTAAAAAAAACACGTGGTTTTATGTGAAAGAACGGGTTTTAAATGGTGTGATACTTCTCTTCAATAGTGCTCTTCACGATTTGTTCTTTGCATAAATTAGCTGTAAAATTATAATTGCTTATACGTTCTGATGTGTGTTTTTTAGCTGATCACATTGTTTGCTGACAGTCATTTAATTGATAATGCTTGATTTTTTTCTTTGAGTACATAAATTATTTTAGAAAAAGGTACAAATCTTAATTTCGGATAAATCAGACAGCCCTCGTACATTCAGTGTATCTGTAGTTACGGAATTCACAAACTTAACTGAATATCCCCTCCCCCTAATAGCTTTTTTATGTAGATCTTTTAGAGATAAACAATGTCTATATGCATTACTCCTTTCCCGACCGCCATGAGGCGCCCAGAAGGATCGCTCAAAAGCAGGGAAAATCTCTAAAAGTATTACAGGTCTTAACATAGTATATATGATCTTTGATGATCAGAGTAAAAAGTAGCTCGTTTCTTCATTTAACCTGCGATATTGTAAATATTAAGGATTTCCGTTCCAGTCGGGAGGATTCGGTCTGCTTCATGTATATTATAATGTAATTATATCCAGAGTCTCACTTTATCACGTTCACAGTGTCCGGAGTATACGTGATCAGACTGCACAAAACACTATTAGACCATTTAACGTTTATCACTCAATTCTAAGCTCAAAAAGCGTAACAGCTTATTTGTCCTTGGGAGGTTCGATCTAGTAGGGTATGTCTGCACTGTGCACTCTAAAATATCAATTCCGCGCATCTTTTGGTTCCACATTTTAACTTAATTGACTTGGTGCACAACATCATATATACAAAGTTGTTAAGAACTTTGGAGTCATTCCTGACTCCACACCTTAAAATGTAACATATTAAGGTGGCAATGGCCTCTGATTGTTTGCAATTAACATGTGTTCATAAGCTGCTGTTTCAGACGCACATTGAAGTTCCTGACCTTCATATTTTTTTTTAATACGGGTGGTTTAGAAATTCCCCCTTGATATCAAATGGTTCATATACCATCATTTTCTGTTTTTAGGATAACTAAAAGAATATATTTTTATTATATTTATTTCCTTATCGCATTTTATAATTCCGCTTTAAAACGTTTATCTGATCTTCAAACTTTGCTTATCTGTTAATAATTGGAACGACATTAAAGAATTCAAGATATCTTAGATTCATAACCTGTTTTCCATTTTAGCAAAATCATTATTTTCAAACAGTTCTTCCTACCATGAATATTCTCCGACAATCTCAAGTTTGTTAGTTTTGTCTTCTTACAATTAACACTAAATATATTTCAGAAAAATAGTCTCAACATTGTCATGGGAGTAATAAGTATCATAAAATCCACCCATATTAAAATTAACATTTATATTATATACAACCGAGAAAATAAGCAGCGCCTTCAAATCTACCTGGTCAGTGTACCCTGTCAATCAACAGAAATGAGGTTCATATTTAATGTTAAAAATAATTGACTTTCGTTTACTCGTCCCGTCTATATATGTACCATGTCTATAATTCGAGACGATCGTGCAATTAAAGTTCTCTTTTTATGCATACTATAACGATAAAACACCATGTCTATAAGAACTTTAATTAAAACAAAACACTGTCGACAGAAATTAGATCTTGTACTCTTGTAAAATTTGAATTGAAAATTCACTCTCTCTTAGTTAACATGTAAGTGCCACACCAAACGCGGTGATTGCACCCTCTCTATAAAAATCATGAGGCGCCAATCATCCAGAAAAGCTTTATTTTATTACTACATGTAAAGATGTATATTTTTGAATTATTTAGAGTCACTAATCAAATTAAATCAAATATTGTGACCACGATTTACAAGTATCAGATTTCTTTGAGAAATTTCACGAGCCGATACCGGAAGAGAAACAAGTACAGACAGTTCCGGTACATGCGCCGCTGGTAGAACTATTATGCACATTAGCAACCTACGTAGAAATTACACAAACGTAGGTTGCATGAATGTTGCATTAGTATTAGAGTTCAATAAGATGATCGTATATTGCTGAAACATCGCTATAAATAATCAATCCCGTTTTAAACTTGTTTAAAAAAAAATAAAGATTCTGCTATTGTCGCACGCGGTTAATTATGCTGTAATTCATTTCAAAGATCGACAATTTGTTTTCCCTAGTACATAAAAATACAATAAATACAATAAATCATGGACAAACTATGTAGGGAGCATTTTAACATCTATGTATATTGACATGTATACTTAAGCAAGCGTGTTTCCCTCGGCGCTTTACACTTTAATCATTTAGGTTCAACCCCTCACCGGAATTTACCTGGGGTAAACCGACCGGTTTAAGACCTCGGCTTTTAAGGAGTCTCGGGGGAGAATTTTTCAAACATACGATTTCCTTTAATTTGTTTTTAGTGGAAGGTCAACTTATGAGTAAACGATGTGCGAAATATAAAGTAAATTGACCGGATAGTTTTTCTGTTTACCGCGCTCAAATTTTGATCATATGTCCGAAGCATCCCCGACATTTTATATAGGATTATATAGAAAAAGGGGCTATCATTTTCAATTTAGTATATAAAAAATTACAAACATACGATTTTCTTTTAATTTTCAGCGATGGAAGGTGAACGTTTAAGTAAACTTTTCGCCAAATTAAAAAAAAATTGACCGGATTGTTTTTATGTTATCCACCCTCATAGTTTGGTCCTATAAACGTGTATTGGTAGACATTTAACATATAGAATAATATAGAATAAAAGGATGTTTACGAATCAAATTTAACTTTATTTGTAATAGATAAAAAAATTGCCTTTTCACTCACAAAAAACATCAAAGGATCGCTCATATGTTTTTATTTTGCAAATTATACTTTCAATTTTTATTATTGACGCTGCAATAAAAATGCACGACGTTTATTTTTTTGGTCAATTGTTAAGTCAAAGTCTCAACTGACGTCATCGTAAGACGTTGACTCCAACGTGGAAATGATTCAAATACTTCTGAACATTATTCTAAGGATTCATTTCAATAAAAATAATTTTTATCATAATGATAAGTAATTTTTTTTAATAAACGTTACACGATAAGCTGTATATTTGAACATTTTACTCTACATTTGCGTTTTACGACAGTAATGCGCAATACCCTGCGCAGAGGACGCAACATTTTAAACCCGCGACCGACCTTAAAGCTGTATGTAAATGACGTAAAACAGCGTTGTCCTTACTTTTTTACCAAAATACCAAATGTGAGGCATAAGTCCTACTACTTACTGGTGACATTCTACTCAATAAGACTCCCGGAGGAGTGTTTGAAATTGCGAAAAAATGGTGTATCCTAAAGCACATTTCCCGAGCCCCCGTGTGAGACTCACTCCCATCCTCTCTAGTTACGTTTGACATTTTCCGGCAATATGCCCAACATAGAACGTAGGTGAACAACACAAAATCAGAGAAAGGGTCACCCTTTTGATCAAGAGAGTCCACATAACTGTGCTCACATCAGAGGACACTCAAGTTCACAAAGGCCTTTTTCTCATACATGCATACCTGTTTGACAAAGACAATCAGTCCGGCTCTAGCCAAACTCTACTACCCTTTAATCTAAACAATGAGATTATTCTTCATAAATGAGCAAGGTTTCAAAGCGAGGAAAGGAAGGTAGAGTGTCCCTGTATAGTGTGAATGATTGGATATAAAAAAAACTGTCATTGTTTAAAACTGTCTTTTTATTGTATAGATCGACTCCATAAACTATTTGCGTTATTAACATAATACATGAATTATGTTAAATTTATTTATATTATAAAAATTATCATAAAGCCGCACAGTCGATGTTATATCCATGAAAAAAATAGAGAGTCATTTCGAGAATCATATACTGGGGTACCAGAAGAAACTTTACTCCAAGTGTTTTCCGCTAAGATAACCCCACAAAAGCGTTGTACTAAATCCTGGTTATCTGATTCCAATATAGGTACCAATGTTGCAGCCACTATTGAAATAAAACCTCTATTGAAATAAATTATTTCCATAGTGGTTTGGAATGTATTTCATTAGAACAATTCCTTTGCAACCCCTTTTGAAATAAAACTAATATTTAAAAAAATTATTTCAATAGTGATTGGGGATATATTTCATTAGAAGAATCACTTTGTAACCACTATTGGAATACAACCACAATTGAACTAATTATTTCAATAGTGGTTGGGGATGTATTTTATTATAAGAATCACTGCACAGCCACTTTGGAAATACAACTACTATTAAAATTATTTTTTCAATCGTTGTTGGGAATGAATTTCTTTATAAATATTACTTTGCAATCATTATTGAAACACATTTGGAAAGAAAGAAGTTGTATATAATTTTTGCAAACTATTTTCAAATGCAAGAAACACTTTATTTTCAATAGTGGTATCATTTCAATAGTGGTTGCAAATGGATTGTTCTAATGAAATACATTCCCAACCACTATTGAAATAATTTATTTCAATAATGGTTTTATTCAAAAAGTGGTTGCAACATACCAGCATGGGCACAATTTTTAAAGTAATATTTAATATTAAGAAAAAAATAAAACGAAAATAGAAATTGACAAAACAATTTAAACATATATTTGATAACAATGAGAATGAAACTCAAACAATTATGAAAAAAAATATAAAGATAAATTATCAAGATAATTTAAACATATGAAAATGCTCTGATTTCATCCACGTTTTCAAAAATTGTTGCAATTCTATGATTGTCTACAATAATTTTATTCTGAAAGTATTAAAAATTATCATCACAGTGGATTAATGTAGTCATTATTTTATTATGAAGAACATGGTGTTCCAAACGTTTCCAAATTTAGAGGTCACATTACTAAAATAATTATGTATTTCATATATATCTCCTAGACACAATGTTCACGATGACTTTGAACTCATTTCTTACTCCACAATGGTATCATTATCGATTAGATGACATACTCTTAATGATAAGAGGGTCATATGATGTCAATTTTTATAAGGATATACCAACCGCTTTAAACTATGAAATTTTAAAAATCTTGACATACAAGTTGGTTAAGAGATTTGATTACTTTAATATCTCGTCATAGAACTGTTTATTTTTTTAATATATATCATAAACTAGTTTCTATTGTCCCTGCGAAGTCTTTGAAATTCAGCCAGGGGTAAACTCAAAATACAGTAACAGTTACTCTTAACAGGGATATATAGGACATTGGGATTGTTCTGACTTCGAAGCAAATTATAAAAATATTACAATGGACAAATTCCTCACATTGTAATGTTATACGTAATAACATTGTCTACTTAATATATAAGAAACACTAAATTTTACCATCTGGTTTTTAAAAGGATCATCAGAGGTATAAAAATGCACCAAAATCTGGTTTTCTATTTGATGTATAACAAACGTAGATTGGTTCAGTTGAATTATTCAAAAATAGGAAAATAAACCCCAAGGAAAGCATAGTATTGTATGCAAACTTGCTAAGGTGTACATTTTAATGTCAACTTTGCTAACGAACTCCTACAAAGATTATTTTTATCAAAACGTCATAAAAACACAATGCCAATGTTCGAAATAAAATTTCCTCGAAAAAATTAAATATTTCTATATGTATTTGCTTATTGTGTTGGTTTGATAAATATTAACAAATCAATTTCTTATAAGGTGTAATTTTTACTAGAATGCGTAAAAGCATGCACAGTAAAAACTAAAGTCGGCATCTTTAAAATGCCACTCTAAACAGGTTTTCCTTCGAAGGAACCATAATCAGAAATACACACAAAAAATAGGATTGTTTAAGATGATGTATAATATATCTGATCGTTTGAGCAATTATATATTTTTCAGGGTTTTTTGCGACCACTTTGACTTTGGTAAAAAATACATCCCGTATTGTTTGCTATATCAAACTTTTTAATGCCATAAAATAGATGTCTGAAATGAAAAAAAAGTTACATCTATATTTAGACACGCTTTCATGTATAATTTGAATATAAATATATACATCAAAGGTAAAGAAATTATTACACTTTTGTGTCACACTTATTTGAATTGCTATGCATGTGTCATTTTTGCAAGCCTGATTCTAATTGACCTTGTTTGTAAAATTCTTCAATTAACAGGTTAAATAAGGACATGTTGGCTATCGTCAAACATACGATAACAATGATAAGGTACGAGTTCTACATGGTACAAATCGTTTATTGCATAGTTAACTAGATTGCAAGGTTTTTTCTTCCTTTTTTTAATCAAATAGCTGTAAGTATAGGATCAGTTCCATGCTTTGATTATGAAAGTGTATGCGTGCTGTTTGATGTTTTTAAACCAATCAGAGGGCTTGATTATCGAATATTCTAGATAAAAAAAAATGTTTCGGTCATATTTTGCCATGTTTTAATATCGTTTTGATACATCACAAAAATAAGATTGTAACTTTTATTTACAAAATAATACCCCAAAAATTAAAAATCTCTAAACATTTTCCTCATAACACTTTCAAAAGAATATTTGTGACGTCATAAAAAGTGCGATTTCCAGTATTTTTTCGTAAAACTAAGCAGAAGACATATTTTTCATATTTCATTACTTAATTTAATAGTTAACTATATCCGCAGCTGTCATTACAATGACATTTTCATGCAGTGTCTCGTATGTTCAGGAAATGAATTGAATTTACCCTTTGATACAAAATGTATGTACGTTTGAAACTTAGCAACCACATCAATCATTCCTCTTTATTTCAGGGCCCACAGTCTTTGTGTCTCCCTCAACACTCACTTGGTGTATACAGGAATTACTTTGCAACTTACAATCACAAAAAAAACCGTAAATTATGCACTGGAATGCGCACAATACGTGTTAAGACCAAATGAAGCATTGACAGGTAAGTTCTTAGCTGAAATTGCATACAATTTTATTTGTCTTTGAGGTGTCCGAACTAGTAGGAATCGTCTGCATAGTGCAGTGTAAAATAACAATTCAAAGCAGTTTTTTTAACCCAAAGTGTACTTGCATCGACAACAATAAATATCTTGAAAGGGTTCACAAGAACTAAGGACACATTCTTGAGTTTTCCATCGCCTACATCTCTATCCCGTCTGTTCCTTACCTTCTCAGATACGTATTATCATTTTTTACATATGGCTTGTTTAAAACTGTCCAAACAAGTTATGTTATTTACAAATATGGGTGGTTTAGAAATGCAATAACGAGTTTTTTGTTTGTTTTTTTTTTTTTGTTTGTTTGTTTTTTTTTTTTTTAAATATGGGGGGACTAAAACTGCCTCAACAAGTTGTTTTTCTTTTCTTATTTTGGTGATTTAGAACTGCACTCAACAAACAACATGAGTTATCAGTCGTTTCTTTGATAAAATCACAAGACTCCTGGAATCTGCAGTATGTCCGTTCAACTTGATATCATTATCTTTATTCAAAAAACATCGGCAAATATATTAAATGTTGTTTCTGTACTTTCAATAGATATTTTCTCCTGTTGCTTATTGTTTTTTCAACCCATAGCATTTCAATGGTATCGGTATTCTTGAGCAGTTATGACTTATGCTTTTATGCTCTGCATAGAATTACTACACCGACTAAATTATATATATTATTTTCCGGTATTTTCCGTTTTGGTAAGTTCGAAAAAAAATTATTAAAATATGAAAAATGTTCAAATCTGGAAACTTAATTTAGGATTTGTTGTTGTTGTTTTACTTCAGGATTTTTGTTTGCTGTTTTACTTGAAGGAGCTGGTCAATTTTCATTTCCTTAAAAGCAGATTAAAGCGTGCTCTCTTGGGGTAATCAGCTGTTGTTCCTTCTAACTGTTAGTGCAACCGATAGCAAACCTGTGTATCGAATCGAATCCTCCTGAAACAAGGTTACCAGTAGGTAACGCTTCAAAACCTTTCTTATCTAGTAGTATATATGTCTTCTTGACCTTTGGTCTATAGCTTTATCTATATCTCATCTCGAGCTGAACTCAAAGAAGTCTTCTGAGAGAAGTTTTCAAAAACTTCTTTGGCATTTTTAAACCATCCTTATTGCAACTACCGCAGATTATCAAAATTCTAAAGTGATGCCTCCACTCATGTCTTACTCAGAGAAAATAGGCGACTGTAGTCACTGGATATTGCAATGCAGAACTGAGAATTTAATAGTCAACACTTTACCCCCATTATACTTAAGAAAGCTTGAATTTTCTGGCAAAAATTGTTTCTGCTATACTAGGTTATTAAAAGTGAGCCTTGCAAGTAGAGCATTTCCCTACCTGACAAAATATTTTTATTTCCTTGTGAGGTTGTTTGCCTATCAAAACGCCATTATATACATATCCCTGAAACTCAAGTTTATAACATCGGTGTACACTGTCAGTGTTACAGATTTTACACATATACCATCATACACCCGGTAGTTTGAGACATTATGTTACCTTTTCTAACGACTGCAGATCACATAGAACCTTACATCCACAACCACCAGAATACATTGTAATTTACGTAACAGCATCTAAGATTGCGGAAAACTCTGCGATCATTGGAATTCTTCCCAAAAGCAATATAAATAAAACGCATTTTCCCCTTATAACTGATCACATTCTTCAGGTGTAAATCACCCCCCCCCCTTCTACGGGAAATCGGCACGCTACTTAAACCCGGACAAATCCTTCACGATCCATGCTTGGGAATTTCATGGTACAGCCGTCTCAAGTATTACTACCCATTAACCCGGCATATCATATCTAACAGAGCATAATTGTTTCCGAAGCCTTCTGGTGTCGAAAAAGCTGAACTCATGGGAAATCCCTTGCACTTTACGAATTTAACTTGGTTAAACACATAATATATAGCATGTAGATGTAGCGTCAACAATGTTACTTAACAAACAAATGTCTGTTAAGAAGACATATCGCTCCTGATGAGATAGAACCTTGCTTACAGCACAATAATGTTAAAACAAAGTTTCTCTCAAAAACGTATTTTTCACATCTAAATTTATCTTTCTCACAAGATGTATGTATTTCGATTATTAAGGTGTAAACAATCTTTTTATACAAAGCTTTGACGTAACTTTCTTTTGCGTTCGAATTAAATATATGTAATACTCTTGAGTCCGACTGTCACGCCGAAGTCTGCGTGTTACCCACAAGGCGGAGTTTTAAATCACAAGTGTGATGTACGTCTTCTAAAGACACGTCACCACAAGGTACGATGGTAAACGCCAAAGTCCAATTGTTTTATACGCTCTTCAATCTAAAGTACAATGTGGCATGTATCGTCAAAGACAGACGGTTTCGTTAAACGTATATAGCGTCACGCTATTTAGACGTCATTAGTAACGTCGTTGCGCTCAAACGTCATGATCAAGTAAACGAAACTAGGATACATATTTCTTAAATTTGAAATATAATTTATTTCAATGATGATTCATAATATTATCTTGATTTGGTGACCACGGCTTAATTTAAAGATATACGCGGCTATCTTAAGGTTTTCTTTAATTTCTTTAAACTTTTATTACGTAAATTAACAGTGATATCAAACACTATATTTGATGCATTATTGTGACGTCATATATTTTTCTTAAAGACGTGACAGGTGTATCCTAACACGGTAAATAATCTATATAAATCGCATCGGCGCAAGTGAATAATGACATTAAATCAAAAATATTTTTATGAAAAATCCTTCGATAAGTAATGTATTTTGCAGTTTTTGCTGGGGGGTCATATAAATATTTCGTTTATTTGAAAAATTGTCAAAACATTTCGCACTGCCATCAAAATTAGGCACATTTTTACCTTTTAAGCTCGATTTACACAAAATCGGGTCAATTGGTAGGTTCCCCCCCCCCCCCAACAAGATTCACATTGGTACTTATTTTCTCTTCCATTTTCACGTAAAATATACTAAAATTGTATTGATATTTCACTTGCGCCAAGCTGTTTTTTTACATGCATATACATATCACCATTCATTAGCATTCGTAGCAAGGGGAGTCTCAAAACCATTAGTTTATAAATAGTTATTTACCTAATACAAAGCTTTAAAACTGTTGATTTTTTTATTCTCCATATTGGCGATATTGAGTTTAGTATCACTAGTATTTACAACAACGTCCATGTAAAGAAATGAAGCGGTTTTAAAATGCACAATAAAATTCACTTATTAAGTTACGATACATTCCCTAAGAACGATCGAAAGGAATGCAGATCGTGACGTCAAAGTTAACTATGACGTCATATATTATGAAGTGACTTTCTACACATCGCTGTGAAATCAATCGGGCAGCCTTAACATACCCGCGTACACACTGAAAAGACGTGTTTTAACTGTCATTTTTGTGGAAATATGAAGTAATCTAGGAACAAGTCTCAGAGGGGTTTTTTTCTGGAATGTAAAATATATTCAGAAAATCTACAGTCTCTCAAAAAACAGCATTTTAATTGTTGTTGACCTTTTCTTTAAAATGATTTTGAATTGAACATAGGAGTCGGGATACTTTTTATAGTTTTATGTGGAATGTCAAGGAAATTTTTTTCTATTATTCTACAAAATTATCTTTTGATCATAAAGAACTTAAAAAAAGATATATCACATCGGTGTTGAATTCATTATGGATCTTGCACCAAATAAACAATTAAACCATTTACTATATTTCAACCCGCAACATGTTTTAAAGAGGTTCGCTCCTTAGGTTTTGGGTGGCCATTTTGGGTCACCTCTAGTCTGAAAATTCTGCATCACATATTAATTCTAGTAGTATATTTATATTTTACAACGCCAAATAAACTATATTGAATAAAATTGTTTTTAAAAAATTACATCTTTACAGAGTTTAGTAAGGGACTATATTTTGTGGCGGAAGGTTTTCAAGAAGGAAATGAACAATTTTCATAACTCACTAGTTTTAGAGTACTGTTACTTTAGCTTCCTAATTTTCAGCGCAGACCAAACTTTTAGATAGTTTGTGTATTACGATATATTCATGATATTCTGAAAAATATATACAATATTTTGATATTTCTATCGATATATTTTGGCATAGTTAGCTTATATTTCATAGAAGTTAAGAAAAAATTAACTCCAATTTTGGCCTAAAATTAGCTTATTTCATGCTATATCTCAAATTTTTGGAATGTGACCCCTACTTATTTTACTTTTAAATGAGATATTAAATGTATGTCTATTTGTATGCAAAGTTTTGGAAAGATGACATTACTTTAATTTTTTTTATTTGCGTTATAATTTGATTACTCAAAAATTTTGTAACATCTGTTTTTGTGTTCATTGTGTACTGGCCTTTGAAGCCACCAGTAAAGCAAGAATTTTTAAACTTTGACTTAGATTTTACTTTTATAGTCACTACCTGTGTTCAACTTCATACTGTATTAAAATCATAATTATATAATTGTTCAAACTATAAATATTTGTTTGATTTCTTCAAATTATCAATTTCTATGTCAAATTTTAGCAAAAATTTCAGGAAAATTACCATTTCTGTTTGAGGCCCTATATTTCCAAAAAATGGCATGTGACATGGGTCACAAATAAAATAAATGAACATTTTAGGTCCCAATCTTTATATCTAAGTGGTTTTCGGATGATTGACATTACTATTATTTCAGGAGCCAACCTCCTTAACTCTACGTACTGAGCCATGCTTTTGTATCAGCAGTAAACAGCATATTTTCTGTAAACTGGACAATCAAATGTCACATTAAAGGCCAACCTCCGACTATGCTTTACTCGTATTGGTCAATATACTGTATTAACTACGAGATAAAATCATATCATGCAACCACGGCCAAATGGGATCGGAGAGGGTCGTACATATTGGCCGTGCGTGGTTTTCGATGATGACAGTACATTATCAATAAAAGATTAAAGTGATTGTGACGTCACACTATGTTGATGTTATTGATAACGTAGTTTTGCACAGTTCATAATCTCTCCTAGATTATAGCGTCAGTTAGTCACGATCATACATCTTCAAAACAACATGAAAAAACCATATTGTATAGAAATTTTATAGTATGCTTATATTTGCTGCAAGTTGGTCAAAAATACAATATAAAAATAAAGTATTCAAACCATAATGGGTGGTAAATGTAGTTAAACCAATATCGGACTTCTGCGTTTGTACGTGAACCATCAGATTTTTGCTTGTCACACCATCAATGTTTGGGGCAGACCATCAGAAGTCGCATTGCACCTTTAAGCTATGTTAAGAGAGTATCAGAATTTTAGCACGTGTGGGTTTGGGAAATTTGCATAAGTCCCGCTCATTATTTATGAGATGTTTTTGATATTTCGATAATTAACAAACATCTACCAAAATTAATATAACTAATTATTGGGTTTGTTCGTATCAAAAAAAGTGTACTGAAATAATTACACCAAATATTCCTAATATCTCGCAAAATTTTAAATGTATAAGTCGTCCGATGACGTGTTGAGGTTGACTACGTCACATCGGCGCTTGCAGCTGTAAATAAACATGTGGACTTCAGTGATATACATGTATCTTTAAATTTAACTCATTCACAATTAGCATGAACGGGAATCGGTAAAGGAAACAACTGAACGAACTAGGACTTATCTGTACTTTCCCTAGATATTGTGTTATATTAATCAATATAGTGAGATAGAACAAAAACGAAGCAAAATTTCCCAACTTCGATTATGGTTACTTGTTTACATTTGTATTTCTTTTAACATTATGTTTAAACATCATTTCGGTGACTCAGTCAGGGAAAATGTTCTGCGTTTCGTTAATTTTGATCATAGAGAGTATTAAGGCTTATTGTATCTTTCTATCAGCCTCTAACATCGAAATAATATTAGATCGCATGTCCTACATGTTCAATGAAAATGTAAACAATGGAAATTCAATACACTGTGCTAGCGCTACTAAGCTTACTTTGAGGATCTGGATAGAATTTAGACAATATTGTATTGTTATTTATGTCAATCGAAGCGTGTTATTAGCCTTCTTATATGAAGATCAAATGTATGAATAGACAACAAAAGTTTGTACACACATTTTTAACAGCACTTTGATTATGCCTACTGTAGTATTATAGTTATTGTTACTTCCATCAATATACACAAAAATAAAGGAATCTCCTTAGTTTGCTAGTCATGCCACATTCAATTTTAGGGTTATGTAAGCAGTAAATGGTTTATTGGAAACATTGCATCAACTTTTGTTTTGGCGTTGATAAAAAGTAGTACTCTATAAGTATTTCTTTCAATAACTATGTTTGGTCTGTTATTTAATCATATTTACCAGCTAACTTAATAGTATATTTTTCATTGATATCTATTGAAATTAAATTTGAAGTTAATAAATATTTATCGTTTCAGGTATTGGTTTTTTTTATCAACTGTACTGTATTTTTACGACAAAAAGACAGGAGAAGTAGTGTCCAAGCAGATTGATTGATTTCCATAAATTCCTTATCATTACTGAACAAATTGAAAAACAGAAAACACTACTCTTGTTGAACAAATTTGTATAAGTTTGTCACAGAAATGCAATCTCTTAGAAATGTCAATTGATAACATTATATAAGTCTTGATAGTATTTAAATTTATGGCTTTATCTAATTATTACATAAATAGTAATTACAATTATAAAACAACTTTACCATATATCAAAAGTTCTTGTTCTTTTTTTACAGCAAAGTAACATTAAGCATAATTAAGCATCACTGTATAGTAAATTACAAACTCAACGTACACACTTACCCCACCCCACCCCTCTCCTTATATATATTAATACAGTTTAAGTTAGGACATTAAATGAATTAATTTTCAAATTTAACAATTTGATAATGATAACTTGCATGAACAGAAACAATATTTAAACATTATTTTAGTGAGATTCACAGAGTATAATTATTTTATGAATGAAAATAAAAATCGTGAGCTTAGTCAGTGTTGAGTTTGAACTTCGCGCAAATGACGCTGAATCTAAAATGGATCAGATAAAATGCAGTCGTGCAAGGGCATACACTTAATTAAATAAACTGAAATTTTACACGCTACAACATTACATCCCCATTATATAAAAAATGTTGGGAGCTGTATGAAATCTCTAAGCATTTTATATCAATTAGCGTTAAAAATGGAAACACCCTGCACATTTCTTTTTATACACTGTTTACGTTGAATTAAATAATTCTTCCTTCGTGAATATTTCTGAATATTTCAAGCTCCAAACATTTTTTGAAATTTTAAATGTTCATTTTACAAGATAAAAACAGAAAAAAGAATATGTTTATGTTCAGTCCTTGCACTGTGGACTTTTTTTTTTAATAAGCCTAGTTAATCTATTTTTGGCGGTATCACGTAAGAGGATACTCCAATGAGACCAAAATTTCATGCAATAGCGATGTTTTTTATTTTTATATTGATATGAGATCACTCTGTGTAGCAAGTAATTTGATTAGAATGTCAAGATTATTCAAAGGATAACACTTTATACGAAAAGTATGGATTTTTTTATGGACGTCCTTAACAAGCTGAGCTTGCAGTTCTATATACATATGCAAGTTATGTTGCAAAAAAAAAATAAATACTTTTTTGTAAGCGATTACGCGAAATCTGATTTTATTTCTTTTGGAAATTATTTTTTATGTTTATTAATTGTGCTTTTTTATCAAACATAATTTGGTACGGTTTTAAAATACATAATGGCAAAATTTACATTTAACATATTTCCGTTAAAAAGAAAACATTGTATACATGCATACTAGTCAGTAGTGCAATATACTTGTATGAACAACATTAACATTTTTTACACTTGCTATTTACGTCAAAAATAGGAAATTCGGTGTCTGTCGTCTTGTCATTTCTTAAAGGTAGTCGATGTTTTAGTTCAGACGGACAAAGACGACATTCCGTTCATGGTTCACAAATTGATATATTAGGTTTACATGCATATTCATTTTTTTAATCAAAATTAAAAGCGTGTATTCAAGAAACGAATAGACGGTTAATTATTTATAACATATTTGTCAAATCTAAACTCCTATGTATACTTTTAAAAAAAGTTCCACTAAATATATTCACTCTTTAGATAATTATTCTTGATTATATCACTGCAAAAATATATTTTGGTAACACTTCAACTAACGTAAATACGCAAAAGCATGTCTATCCCATTAATCTCATTTTTTCTTGTTTAGTATAGCTTATCAAAAAGTTTTTAAAATTAATTTCACATAATCTCACACGTGTTATATCAATATCAATATCAAATGTTAAAACAGTAACTCGTGTGCAGGTATTTTGTAGTTTATTTGAAAAATGTGTGCATTTATTGGTGTCGATGTTTCGTCAAGGTATAAATGGCACGGTAACAGTAGTAACAATACTTACAGATACTCCAGCCGTGTTAGCCCGTTAAAGGCGTTGTTGTCGATCCTTGAGATCTGATTACTGTATAGGTACCTGAATAAAAGCAAAGCGTTTATATTTATGATATGTTAGATATTCAAAATTAAAAATAAAAAAAAATATAGTAAAACGAATTTCTTTATCTGTAAATAAGAAAAAAAAAACAAACAAACAAACAAAATGTTTACAAAATAAATCCAAATTTATGATTAATAATATAAATACAAGAATAAGTAAAAGCAGAATCAATTTTGATATGTGATGGTTGAGATATAATTCAATGACTTTATATTATACTTTAATGAAGAAAAATATGCATGTAATCTTTCATCTGGTATAAACATAATATAAATCATATAGCCGCAATAATTGATTTTTCTCATACAAGAACATTTTATTCTAAATAGTTCACTTTTCAGTGATTATTTTGATTTTTTTTATTTCCTAGCCGATCACGATTTTTTTTTCCAACATTACCTGACAGTACCTAGCAATTATCTTAATACCAAGTAATTTATATTTAGATTAAAAAAAACAAATAATAAAAAACTATTACACTTAAGTATTGTTAATAAATATTAATTAACCATTGTAATTGTTTAATTTGACTTTAACAACCGTTCTTAAGAACTATGACCATTTTCAGTTGAATATTTATACCCATTTTAGCATAGAATTATAAACACTTATCTAGGGGGTTTTTTCTGAAACCTTAATCACAGACATGAACAATTTTTCCACCGTTGCTGATGTTTCCTTCCAGGACCGGAACATTATACTTGTTCAAAGCTGCGCTCTGTATTTTCGAAGAGTTGAAAAAAGCGATAAAGAACTTTTCAAGCACATTAAATGAATACACGTAAATTTTATTTCCATGTATGAAAGTATCATGTATGTTCAAATTAACATTATCAATGATATGAATATCGAGAAGCACGTGATAATAGTGAAAACGGACCGGATTCTCCAATAAGCAGTTGAAAGCATTGCGTTATACAAAACCTGAACAACGATGCTATACAACCTAAAGTTTTTGTATTGAACAGTTAGTTTCTTCACGGTACAGAACGGTGTTGTACATGTTACAGTACGGTTTCTACATAAAACAGTGCGATGCTCGCACGTGGTACTGTGAGTTTCTTGCATAACACGCTACTCGGTTTAGGTTCTCTCCTTTGCAGAAAATATTTCTGTGTTTCTGAATG
>WFKH01011925.1:97630157-97652274 GCA_016163765.1 Magallana hongkongensis | reverse complement strand
CTTTATGTAATTTAATATGTAAATTCAACAGTAACAATATAGGTCAAATTTAACATTAACAACACAGAGTCACCTTTTCATACATCATCTAACAACTAATTTGGTGTTAAAATGGAAATGAATATTTGATCCATTAATATTTTGATTTGAAAACCCTTGGGGAAGATGAACATTAGTTGCCAAGTAGTTGTTTTCATAAGTTTCTATGCTTGCGAGGACACTATCGGGTAGAATTTCTGGCATTAAGTCCAATATCCCATCATCCAGAAAATCTGGAACTGGCTGTTTCTGTACAGTTGACGATGGACTGGATGTACGGGGATGTTTAGGTGCTGTTTCCGTTTCTGACTTCACGCACCTGTTCAAAATATTACTAATTTCTCTCTGTTTATTCTCCCCCAGCCGCTTGGTATATGAACGAACAGAACTCTCGGATTTGTGTCCACTTATTTCCATTATATGCCTTGTCTCGATGCCATTTTCGTACAGATTTGTAATACAGGTTGATCGAATGCAATGGTTTATGTAGCGTTTGGACAGTTTTGCCTCTTCACTTACTTTTGCCATGATTTTACCTAAGGTATTTTTGCCGACTGCCATGTTATCGTACCAAAGATTCTGTCATGTTCTCGACTTTCTTGGGGCGTTGCCAAAAACAGGGATTTTCTGGGAGAAGTTTACTCAAGTAAAGTTGAAATGCAGCAACAGGACAGTCCTTGTCACCTGAAACAATTTAATAGAAATACGAATAAAACAATGCACTGAAATAAACATGTCATGTAGGCCTTTTGGGTTTTTTTTTTGGGGGGGGGGGGGGGCAGAATTTTACCTGGATTCTCATAAACTCGGCCGTCCTTGTCATCATGATCTGTTATGTCGTCTCCACGATGATTTTTTGTTTGTCTTTTTGTCTTCATTCTAATGTATTTCCGCCCCAAAGTATCGGTGTTCACCTCAAAATCCTCTTTTCTCACCTCCCTCACATTTTCCCGTCCTCTGTTACAATTGTAATACATGAACTCAAAAAACACTCTATTCTGCAAGGATTGGGGATTGTCTAATTTAAAACAGTCACTTTCGTACATTTTTCTTAAATCATCCCGAGTTATACTGTCTTTGTGTTTAATGTTTCCCATGCCTTCCTTTTTCAACTGGACCAAAACAGCTTTAAAAATATCATTGGCCGGCTTGTATTGCTCATTATTTACAATATCTTCTTTTCGCGTTTTCAAAAAGTGTTTCTGCAATCCAAATCGCAAGTTGATCATAGATTTCTTAGCGTAAAAAGAACCATCTGTTTAACGAACCTCACCGTAGAATTTCCTGAGTGTCGTGACAACCTGAGGAGTTTCAGCTTCATCAAGTTCTGTTATTTCCGAAAATGCACAGTTTTTTGCCCTGAGATATTCATTAAAAATGTTAATTGACGCTCTTATAACTTTTGTAGTGTTTGCAGCATCCCTTTGATCCAGTATTCCTTCTAAATCCTCCTCCGTTAGCGATGCGAATGGTTCAGCCATACTGCGTATTGTCGTCTGCATAAATTATGATTAGAGTTATCGGACTTCGAAATGACGTCACAATACGTACGACACTCGATTAAACCAGAAAAGTTCCGAGATAAAATGCCAGGGAAATCGAATGCCACCGGTGAATAGTTTCGATGACTATCAGATAGCACGGAAACTATTTCACGGTTATGTTTATTCACTGTAATTTTACATAGAAAATATTCACAGATGTATAATAAAAGATACTACATGTATATATAAATAAATGTTAAAATGTCATTTAATTTAACAATATAATTATTATGATTTCAGCAACTGGTATAGATAAAAAGAGAGGGGGAATGCGTTTATAAAATATTTAATATCCGACATAATGTGAATTAAAAAATCATCTAAAATGATGAATATAAAAATCAAACTGTTTATTCACGCTTGCATTGTTTCATTTCCTTAAATATTCCAAATATCAAACATACCCCTATGAAGACATTACATAATATCTTGAGCAAGGTGTTAGACAGACAATTTACAAAGTTGATTATTGCGACATTCACACCTTTTGATCTACTGATGTACGTTTACTATATACAGACACTGCCTCGCTGATCATCGTGTGAAGTAAAACTTCAAAGACATTTTGATGTGCTATCCGGTTATCATCCACCTCTAATTCGAATAATCATTATGTTGCGAAATATTTTATTTTGTTGAAAATAAAATCTATCAAATATATATTGACATTATAAATAAATTCAATTTATTGCAGAAAACTAAAAGAGGCACTTAAAAATCAATTTTAAAATCGATATAAATAGTTTTTTCTTTTAATTAAATAAGCTGTTATATTATGTACGGGGTGATGCATTTAGCATTGTGGGGGAGTAAATTCGCAGTGAGTGTCGTAGATCTATGGGAGAGTCTGTCGTTTATGATAACGTGCAGGGAACTAGAATCAAAAATCAAAAGTAAGCAAAAAAATTATCATCTGACAAACTCTCTTGTTTTTATAATAGACTATTGACGACAACCGTTATGGGAGTTTTGTTTGTTCAAATATTGATCTAAAGCACTGGTTGTTTTTTAAAATGAATTTGGGTGATATAAGTCAATTTCTGTAGTGAATGTACAAAGTTGGTGTACATAATCAGATGATTATTTAAAAATAGTGTACATAATCAGATGATTATTTAAAAATAGTCTGATGCATAATTTGATAAAATAAGATTCATCGTAAAAAAACAATTTTTTTTAACGAAAAAGATTTCAAAGGATAAAAAAGTTGATATTAAACTAAACTACCTTTTCTTCAGTGAACGTCATTGGGTGACTTCGGGCGTTTACCGGCAGCGGAAAATGGGGATTGCATATATTTCATTATTTTTAAAATGTGTTTGTGGTTTATTACTGTTTTACAATATATGAACCTGATATCGTAACGCATTTTCATGTTACGTTTAAAATTCGTTACTTAATACATTGAATATAACAAGAACAATAATAGATATACAATTTAAGACAAACAAACAAACAAGCAAACAAACATTCAAACATTTTAAATTAAATTAGGCATATCAAACTATACTTTCAGCACACATAAGCTTCACAAACAAAGTACGTAACCATTTTAGGAATATGGAATCCTTCTCTGAATATTATGGGTGTGATGAAATTCAATAAAGCCTGAATGACGTTATGATGAATTTGATCACGACAAACCGTATTTTATCAATTTATAATATTAGAATAATGATTTCATATTACTTATAATTAAATGATTTTCAGCAATTGTACGATTTAATATTAAAAAAGTCATTGATGAATTTTATTGAGTCATACTATATACTATATAAAATCGATGAGAAATGTTCTCATAGACAAAGACACAGGAAAATGTAAACATTCAGAAACACAGAAATATTTTCTGCAAAAGAGAGAACCTAAACCGAATAGCGTATCATGCAAGAAACTCACAGTACCACGTGCGAGCATCGCACTGTTTTATGTAGAAACCGTACCGTAACATGTACAACACCGTTCTGTTCAATACAAAAACTTTAGGTTGTATAGCATCGTCGTTCAGGTTTTGTATAACGCAATGCTTTCAACTATTAATTGGATAATCCGGTCCGTTTTCACTATTATCACGTGCTTGCCGATATTCATATCATTGAAAATGTTAATTTGAACATATATGATACTTTCATACATGGAAATCAAATTTACGTGTATTCATTTAATGTGCTTAAAAAGTTCTTTATCGCTTTTTTTCAACTCTTCGAAAATACAGAGCGCAGCTTTGAACAAGTATAATGTTACCGTCCTGGAAAGATACATCAGCGACAGTAGAAAAAATTCTTCATGTCTGTGATCAAGGTTTCAAAAACAAATAGTTTAGTGTTAATAATTCTATTCTAAAATGGGTATAAATATTCAAATTTTACTGGGTCATAGTTCTTAAGAACGGCTGTTAAAGTCAAATTAAACAATGAGCATGGTTAAATTATATTTATTAACAATACTAAAGTGCAATAGTTTTTTTTTTTTTTTTTTTTTTTTTTTTTTTTTTTATTAAATATAAATCACTTGTCATTTAGATTATTGCTAGGTACTGTCAGGTAATGTTGAAAAAAAAATCGTGATCGGCTAGGAAATAAAAAAAATAAAAATGATCCCTGAAAAGTGAACTATTTAGAATAAAATGTACTTGTATGAGAAAAATCAATTATTGCAGCTATATGATTTATATTATGTTCATACCAGATGAAAAATTTTTCAAGTAAACTTCAAAATACCTGCAAGAGAGTTACCGTTTTAACATTTGATATTGATATTGATATAACACGTGTGAGATTATGTCCGTGAACTATTATTGAATTTTACCTGATCAGTAATTATTGTGAAATTAATTCAAAAACTTTTTGATAAGCTATCCTGAACAAAGAAAAATGAGAGTAATGGGGTAGACATGCTTTTGCGGATCTACTTAAGTTGAAGTGTTACCAAAATATATTTTTGCAGTGATATAATCAAGAATAATTATCTAAAGATTGAATATAATTAGTGGAACTTTTTTTAAAAGTATACATAGGAGTTAATATTTGACAAATGTGTAATAAATAATTAACCGTCTATTCGTTTCTTGAATACACGCTTTTAATTTTGATGAAAAATAAATATGCATGTAAATCTAATATATCAATTTGTGAACCATGAACGGAATGTCGTCTTTGTCCGTTTGAACTAAAACATCGACTACCTTTAAGAAATGACAAGACGACAGAAACCGAACTTCCTCTTTTTGACGTAAATAGCAAGTGTAAAAGATGTTAATGTTGTTCATACAAGTATATTGCACTGCTGACTAGTATGCATGTATACATTGTTTTCTTTTTAAAGGAAATATGTTAAATGTTAATTTTGTCATTATGTATTTTAAAGCCGTAACAAATTCTGTTTGATAAAAAAGCACAATTAATAAACATAGAAATAATTTCCAAAAGAAATAAAAGGAGATTTCGCGTGATCGCTTACAAAAAAGTATTTTTTTTTATGCAACATGACTTGCATATTTATATAGAACTGCAAGCTCAGCTTGTTAAGGACGTCCATAAAAAAATCCATACTTTTCGCATAAAATGTTATCCTTTGAATAATCTTGACATTCTAATCAAATTACTTGCTACACAAAGTGATCTCATATGAATATAAAAAAAAAAACATCGCTATTGCATGAAATTTTGGTCTCATTGGAATATCCTCTTACGTGATACCGCCAAAAATAGATTAACTAGGCTCAATAAAAAAAAAATCCACAGTGCAAGGACTGAACATAAACATATTCTTTTTTCTGATTTTATCTTGTAAAATGAACATTTAAAATTTCAAAAAATGTTTGGAGCTTGAAATATTCAGAAATATTCGTGAAGGAAGAATTATTAAATTCAACGTAAACAGTGTATGAAAAGAAACGTGCAGGCTGTTTCCATTTTTAACGCTAATTGATATCAAATGCTAAGTGATTTCAAACAGCTCCCAACATTTTTTATATAATGGGGATGTAATGTTGTAGCGTGTAAAATTTCAGTTTATTTAATTAAGTTTATGCCCTTGCACGACTGCATTTTATCTGATCCATTTTAGATTCAGCGTCATTTACGCGAAGTTCAAACTCAACACTGACTAAGCTCACGATTTTTATTTTCATTCATAAAATAATTATACTCTGTGACTCTCACTAAAATAATGTTTGAATATTGTTTCTGTTCACACAAGTTATCATTATCAAATTGTTTAAATTTGAAAATTAATTCATTTAATGTCCTAACTTAAACTGTATTAATATATATAAGGAGAGGGGTGGGGTGGGGTATGTGTGTACTTTGAGTTTGTAATTTACTATGCAGTGATGCTTAATTATGCTTAATGTTACTTTGCTGTAAAAAAAAAAAAAGGACAAGAACTTTTGATATATGGTAAAGTTGTTTTATAATTGTAATAACTATTTATATAATAATTAGATGCAGCCAGAAATATAAATACTATCAAGACTTATATAATATTATCAATTGACATTTCTAAGAGACTGTATTTCTGTGACAAACTTGTACAAATTTGTTCAACAAGACTAGTGTTTTCTGATTTTCAATATTTTCAGTAATGATAATGAATTTATGGAAATCAATCAATCTGCTTGGACACTACTTCTCCTGTCTTTTTGTCGTAAAAAGACAGTACAGTTGATAAAAAAAACAATACCTGAAACGATAAATATTTATTAACTTCAAATTTAATTTCAATAGATATCAATGAAAAATATAATATTAAGTTAGCTGGTAAATATGATTAAATTACAGACCAAACATAGTTATTGAAAGAAATACTTAAAGAGTACTTACTTTTTATCAACACCAAAACAAAAGTTGATGCAATGTTTCTAATAAACCATTTACTGCTTACATAACCCTAAAATTGAATAATGTGTCATGACTTGCAAACTATTGTGCTAAAGATAACATAAAAATGGAAAATTCCTTTATTATTGTGCATATTGATGGAAGTAACAATAAATATAATAATACAGTAGGCATAATCAAAGTGTTTAATCTGTTCAAAATGTGTGTAAAAACATTTGTTGTCTATTCATACATCTGATCTTCATATAAGAAGGCTAATAACACGCCTCGATTGACATAAATAACAATACAATATTGTCTAAATTCAATCCAGATCCTCAAAGTAAGCTTAGTAGCGCTAGCACAGTGTATTGAATTTCAATTGTTTACATTTTCATTGAATATGGAGGAAATGATACAATAAGCCTCAATACTCTCTATGATCAAAATTAGCGAAACGCAGAAAATTTTCCCTAACCGAGTCACCGAAATGATGTTTAAACATAACGTTACAAGAAATACAAATGTAAACAAGTAAACAAAATCGAAGTTGGGAAATTTCGCCTCGTTTCTGTTCGATCTCACAATATTGAAAAATATAAAACAATATCTAGGGAAAGTACTGAATGAGTTAAATTTGAAGATACATGTATATCACTGAAGTCCACATGTTTATTTACAGCTGCAAGCACCGATGTGACGTTGTCAACCTCAACACGTCATCAGACGACTTATACATTTTAAATTTTGCGAGATATAAGGAATAACGTGCGAGTACCCATTATTGCCGAGTACCCATTATTGCCGATTGTTATAAAACAATATTTCCGTATATATTCGTTGTTTTTAGCTACAAACCAAAATAAATAAGTAACACAATTTTGAAGACACCAAAAGAGTTGGGAACGAAGAAAATTTACTTAAAACATCTCGGAACTCACTTTAACAAAAATAAGCCTATGAAAACGTATCTTATTTGTATCACTGCGATGACACATGCTAATGAATGTTTGCCTTTTAATCCAATTTGATGACGGGGCATTTTTTGTTTAGGTCTTAAGTTGAAGAATATTTACCCGTGTTATGATATTTGATAGAAATAAGCAAAATACCATTTCTACTACACAATATTTAAGAAAGAAAACCAAGCGTCTGCTTGCTTGTACGACACCATTTTGTTTTCAACCTGAGGCGGATCAAAATTTTATCCCCGCGCACCTGCGGTGTAACGTAGAGGCGTTGCTATTAACTTACACACACTTTCTTTCTTATACTGGACACACTTAAACTTATTTTAAAAAACTTTTAATAAATATACAATGCATTTCTTAATTTTTTTAATCATTTGTCTCGACACCTGTGAAGCACACGTTCCTCTGTTTGTGTGCATGTGGCCGCAGGGATATCGAAAACAGTATTATTTATAATATGAGTGAATTGCGTTTATGATATAATTTTTCAGGTTATTTTCTTACATTTTATCTTGTTAAATTTTTTTAAAAGTTTGACCTTTTTACCGATTAATTACTGAAAAATGACGAAAAGATATGAGCGGCAATAATGGTTACTCGACTTCCTGTAAATCGAAGGTCATGAACAGGGTTTATTTTTAGTCAGAAGTAAGTCGATATTGGTGAGAATAAAATAAAAATAATTACTCAAATTAAATAAATGAACAATGCAGAGACTTGCATTAAAATTTTTACATGGCAGCTTACGTGAAGAGAGTAATAGAGAAACCATTGGCAATAATGGGTACTCGCACGTTATTTGGTGTAATTATTTCAGTACACTTTTCTTGATACGAACAAACCCAATAATTAGTTATATTAATTTTGGTAGATGTTTGTTAATTATCGAAATACAAAATCTCAAAAACATCTCATAAATAATGGGCGGGACTTATGCAAATTTCCCATACCCACACGTGCTAAAATTCTGAATCCCTCTTAACATAGCTGAAAGGTGCAATGCGACTTCTGATGGTCTGCCCCAAACATTGATGGTGTGACACGCAAAAATCTGATGGTTCACGTACAAACGCAGAAGTCCGATATTGGTTTAACTACATGTACCATCCATTATGGTTTGAATACTTTATTTTTATATTGTATTATTGACTAACTTGCAACAAATACATACATACTATAAAATTTCTATACAATATGGTTTTTTCATGTTGTTTTGAAGATGTTTGGTCGTGACTAACTGACGCTATACTTTAGGAGAGATTATGAACTGTGCAAAACGACGTTATCAATAACATCTACATAGTATGACGTCACAATCACTTTAATATTTTATTGTTAATGTACTGTCATCATCGAAAACCACGCACGGCTAATATGTACGACCCTCTCCAATCCCATTTGGCCGTGGTTGCATGATACGATATTATCTCGTAGTTAATACAGTATATTGACCAATACGAGTAAAGCATAGCAGGATGTTGGCCTTTGATGTGACATTTGATTGTCCAGTTTACAGAAAATACGCTGTTTACTGCTGATGCAAAAGCATGGCTCAGTACGTAGAATTAAAACATGTTACGGGTTGAAAAATAGTAAATGGTTTAATTGTTCATTTGGTGCTATATCCATAATGAATTCAACACTGATGTGATATATCTTTTTTTTTTTTAGTTCTTTATGATCAAAAGAGAATTATTTAGAATAATAGCAAAAAAATTCCTTGACATTCCACATGAAACTATAAAAAAGGTATCCCGACTCCTATGTTCAATTCAAAATCATTTTAAAGAAAAGGTCAACAACAATTAACATGCTGTTTTTTGAGAGACTGTCGATTTTCTGAATATATTTTATATTCCAGAAAAAAACAAAACCTCTGAGACTTGTTGCTAGATTACTTCATATTTCCACAAAAATGACAGCTTAAACACGTCTTTTCAGTGTGTATATCTTTAAATAAAGCCAAGGTCATTAAATCAAGATAATTTTATGAATCATCATTGAAATAATTTATATTTCAAATTTAAGAAATATGTAGCCTAGTTTCATTTACTTGATCATGACGTTTGCGCGCAACGACGTTACCCATGACGTCTACATAGCGTGACGCTACATACATAGATTTTAATGACACAGTCTGTCTTTGACGATACATGCCATTGTACTTTAGATTGAAGAGCGTATAAAACAATTGGACTTTGGCGAAATTTACAATCGTACTTTGTGGTGACGTGTCTGTAGAAGACGTCCATCACACTTGTGATTTAAAACTCCGCCTTGTGGGTAACACGCAGATTTCGGCGTGACAGTCGGACTCAAGAGTGTTACATATATTTAAATCGAATGCAAATGAAAGTTACGTCAAAGCTTTGTATAAAAAGATTGTTTACACCTTAATAATCGAAGTACATATATCTTGTGAGAAAGATGAAAATACGTTTTTAAGTGAAACCTGTTTTAACATCATTGTGCTGCAAGCAAGGTTCTATCTTGTCGGGAACGATATGTCTTCTTAACAGACATTTGTTTGTTAAGTAACATTGTTGACGCTACATCTACATGCTATATATTCTGTGTTTAACCAAGTTAAATTCCTAAAGTGCAGGGGATTTCCCATGAGTTCAGCTTTTTCGAGACCAGAAGGCTTCGGAAACAATTATGCTCTGTTAGATATGATATGCCGGGTTAATGGGCAGTTCCATGAAATTTCCAAGCATGGAGGGTTAAGGATTTGTCCGGGTTTATGTAGCGTGCCGAATTCCCGTAGTAGGGGGAGGGGTTAACACCTGAAGAATGTGATCAGTTATTAGGGGAAAATGTGTTTTACTTAAATTGCTTTTGGGAAGAATACTAATGATCGCAGAGTTTTCCGCAATCGTAGATGCTGTTACGTAAATTACAATGTATTCTGGTGGTTGTGGATGTAAAGTTCTATGTGATCTGCAGTCGTTCTAAAAAGGTAACATAATGGCTCAAACTACCGGGTGTATGATGGTATATGTGTAACATCCGTAACACTGACAGTGTACACCGATGTTATTAACTTGAGTTTCAGGGATATGTATATAATGGCGTTTTGATAGGCAGACAACCTCACAAGGAAATAAAAATATTTTGTCAGGTAGGGAAATGGTCTAGTTGCAAGGCTCAATTTTAATAAACTTGTATAGAAGAGACAATTTTCGCTAGAAAACTCAAGCTTTCTTAAGTATAATGGGAGTAAAGTGTTGACTATTAAATTCTAAGTTCTGCATTGCAATCTCCAGTGACTACAGTCGCCTATTTTCTTTGAGTAGGTCATGAGTGGAGGCATCACTTTAGAATTTTGATAATCTGCGGTAGTTGCAATAAGGGTGTTTTAAAAATGCCAAAGAGGTTTTTGAAAACTTCTTTCAGAAGACTAATTTAGTTTGAGTTCAGCTCGAGATGAGATATAGATAAAGCTATAGACCAAAGGTCAAGAAGACATATATACTACTAGATAAGAAAGGTTTTGAAGCGTTACCTCACCTTATTTCAGGAGGAGTTGATACACAGGTTTGCTATCGGTTGCATTAACAGTTAGAAGGAACAACAGCTGATTACCCCGAGAGAGCACGCTTTAATCTGCTATTAAGAAAATGAAAATTGACCAGCTCCTTCAAGTAAAGCAGTACACAAAAATCCTGCAGTAAAACAACAACAAATCCTAAATTAAGTTTTCAGATTTCAACATTTTTCTTATTTTAATGATTTTTTTTCGAACTTACCAAAACGGGAAATATCGGAAAATAATATATATAATTTAGTCGCTGTAGTAATTCTATGCAGAGCATAAAAATATAAGTCAGACCTGCTCAAGAATATCGATGTCATTGGAATGCTATGGGTTGAAAAACAATAAGCAATGGAAGAAAATATCCACAGAAAGTACAGAAACAACATTTGATATCTTTGCCCATGTTTTATGAATACATATAATGATACCAAGTTGAACTGACATACTACAGATTCCCGGAGTCTTGTGACTTTATCAGAGAAACGACTGATAACTCATGTTGTTTGTTGAGTGCAATTCTAAATTACCCATAAATAAGAAAAGAAAAGCAACTTGTTGAGGCAGTTTTAGACCGCCCCTCCCTTATTCAATTAAAAAAAAAACACAACTCGTTAATGCATTTCTAAACCACCCATATTTATAAATAACACAACTTGTTTGGGCAGTTTAAAACAAGCCATACGTAAAAAATGATAATGAGTAACTGAGAGGGTAAGGAACAGACATTTGTTGACGGGGAAGAGATGTAGGCGATTGAAAACTCAGTAATGTCTCCTCAGTTCTTGTGAACCCTTTCAAGACATTTGTTGTTGTTAATTCAGGTACATATTGGGTTCAAAATCTGCTTTGAATTGTTATTTTACACTGCACTATGCAGACGATTCCAACTAGGTCGGACCCCCCAAAGACAAATAAAATTGTGTGCAATTTCAGCTAAGTATGAAGCGGGCAGCTTATTACTGTATGTTTGGTTGAGTTATTGCCCTTGATTTATTGAGTTTTGATAATGTGATAAATGTTTCCAATATTAACCAATTAGTGCGATGATTATTTTTTATACAATAATAAATAGTCTATGTAAATAAGGTGTTGTACATAAGTAATTTTGGGTTAGGTCTAGATAGTTTATTTTTGGTTTTACATTCTTAAAGACTACACATTATTTTAAGCCGGCAACTGCGTGTAAGAAAGTAACGACTGTTTGGGGTTAAACTTGAACAGGTACGGCTAGATTGAGTGTGTGGTCATCCCTCCTCTATCTAAGCTTCGTGTGATTTAACCTCCGATACAGAGTGTGCGGAGATCCCTGCTCTGTATCGCATCAATATAAGTGTGCGGTCATCCCTGCTTGTATTGGTGGTGGTTGCGGCGGAGCACTAGTGTGTGGTCATCCCTGCTGGTGTTCTGGCCTTTCTAGCGCAAGTGTGCGGCACTCCCTGCTTGCGTTCGGTTGCGTTGTTGGCGCAAGTGTGTGGTCATCCCTGCTTGCGTTAACGTTGGTACCTGTTGAGTTGTGTAGGTGTGCGGTCATCCCTGCCTGCGTAACGTTGAGTCCCTATAGATGTGCAGGCGCGGTTACTGAAGTCTGCACTTGTAAATTTTGGCAGCAATCAGGGCTATCCGATTCTATCTCGGGTACGGGGCCGTGGGGGAACACAGGCAGTGATCCCCTTGCAAGTACAGACCTATCAATGCTTCATTTGGTCTGAACACGTATTGTGCGCATTCCAGTGCATAATTTACCTTCGTTTTTTTGTGATTGTAAGTTGCAAAGTAATTCCCGTATACACCAAGTGAGTATTAAGGGAGAAACAAAGACTGTGGGCCCGTGAATAAAGTGGAAATGATTGTTGTGGTTGCTAAGTTTCAAACGTACATACATTTTGTATCAAAGGGTAAATTCATTTCATTTCCTAAACATACAAGACACTGCATGAAAAATGTCATTGTGGTGACAGCTGCGGGTATAGTTAACTATTAAAAAAAGTAATGAAAAATATGTCATCTGCTAAGTTTTACGAAAAATACGGGAAATTGAACTTTTTATGACGTCACAAATACCCTTTTGAAAGTGTAATGAGGAAACTGTTTATATTTTTTTTTGATTTTTGGGGTGTAAATAAAAGTTACAATTGTTTGTGATGTATTAAAACTGTATTAAACCATGGCAAAATATGACTGAAACATTTTTTTTAATCTAGCATAATCAAGCCTTCTGATTGGTTTAAAAACATCAAACAGCACGCATACACTTTTATAATCAAAGCATGGAACTGATCCTATACTTACAGCTATTTGATTAAAAAAGGAAGAAAAAAACTCTCGCAATCTAGTAAACTTTGCAATAAACGATTTGTACCATGTTGAATTCGTACCTTATCATTGTCATTGTATGTTTGACGATAGCCAACGTGTCCTTATTTAACCTGTTAATTAAAGAAGTTTACAATAGGGTTAATTAAAAACGGGCTTGCAAAAATGACACATGCATAGCAATTCAATTAAGTGTAACACAAAAGTGTAATATTTTCTTTACCTTTGATGTATATATGTATATTTAAATTATACATGTAAGCGTGTCTAAATAAAGATTAACTTTTTTTCATTTCAGACATTTATTTTATGACATTAAAAAGTTTGAAATAGCAAACAATACGGGATATAATTTTTAAATACTGTATTTTTTACTAAAGTCAAAGTGGTCGCAAAAACACCGAAAAATATATAATTGCACAAACGATTAGATATACTATACATCATCTTAAACAAAACTATTTCTTGTGTGTATCTCTGATTAAGGTTCTGTCGAAGGAAAACCTTTTTAGAAAAGGCATTTTTAAAGTTGCAGACTTTAGTTTTCATTGTGCATGCTTTTACGCATTCTAGTAAAAACTACACCCTATTAGAAATTGATTTGATAATATTTATCAAATTGAACACAATAAGCAAATACATATAGAAATATTTAATTTTTTTTCGAGAATTTTGTTTTCGAACGTTGGCATTGTGTTTTTATGACGTTTTGATAAAAATAATCTTTGTAGGAGTTTGTTAGCAAAGTTGACATTAAAATGTACACCTTAGCAATTTTGCATACAATACTATGCTTTCCTTGGGGTTTATTTTCCTATTTTTGAATAATTCAACTGAACCAATCTACATTTGTTATAGTGTTTCTTATATATTAGGTAAAAAATGTTATTACGTATAACATTGCAATGTGAGGAATTTGTCCATTGTAATATTTTTATAATTTGCTTCGAAGTCAGAAAAATTCCAATGTCCTATATATCCCTGTTAAGAGTAACTGTTACTTTATTTTGAGTTTACCCCTGGCTGAATTTCAAAAACTTTGCAGGGACAATAGAAACTAGTTTATGATATATAGTAAAAAAAAAATAAACAGTTCAATGACGAGGTATTAAAAAAAATCAAATCTCTAGACCAAACCAGGATGTCAAGATTTTTAAAATTTCATAGTTTAAAGCGGTTGGTATATCCTTATAAAAATTGACAACATTTGACCCTCTTATCATTAAGAGTATGTTATCTAATCGATGATGATACCATTGTGGAGTAAGAAATGAGTTCAAAGTCGTGAACATTGTGTCTAGGAGATATATATGAAATACATAATTATTTTAGTAATGTGACCTCTAAATTTGGAAACGTTTGGAACACCATGTTCTTCATTATACAATAATGACTACATTAATCCACTGTGATGATAATTTTTAATACTTTCAGAATAAAATTGTTGTAGACAATCATAGAATTGCAACAATTTTTGAAAACGTGGATGAAATCAAAGCATTTTCATATGTTTACATTATGTTGATAATTTATCTTTATACTTTTTTTCATAATTGTTTGAGTTTCATTCTCATTGTTATCAAATATATGTTTAAATTGTTTTGTCAATTTCTATTTTCGTTTTATTTTTTTTTTCTTAATATTAAATATTACTTTAAAAATTGTGCCCAAGCTGGTATGTTGCAACCACTTTTTGAATAAAACCATTATTGAAATAAATTATTTCAATAGTGGTTGGGAATATATTTCATTAGAACAATTCATTTGAAACCACTATTGAAATGATACCACTATTGAAAATAAAGTGTTTCTTGCATTTGAAAATAGTTTGCAAAAATTATATACAACTTCTTTCTTTCCAAATGTGTTTCAATAGTGATTGCAAAGTAATATTTATAAAGAAATTCATTCCCAACAACGATTGAAAAAATAATTTTAATAGTAGTTGTATTTCCAAAGTGGCTGTATAGTGATTCTTATATAAAATACATCCCCAACCACTATTGAAATAATTAGTTCAATTGTGGTTGTATTTCAATAGTGGTTACAAAGTGATTCTACTAATGCAATTTATCCCCAATCACTATTGAAATAATTTTTTAAATAGTAGTTTTATTTCAAAAGTGGTTGCAAAGGAATTGTTCTAATGAAATACATTCCAAACCACTATGGAAATAATTTATTTCAATAGTGTTTTTATTTCAATAGTGACTGCAACATTGGTACCTATTTTGGAATCAGACAACCAGGATTTAGTTCAACGCTTTTGTGTGGTTATCTTAGCGGAAAACACTTGGAGTAAACTTTCTTCTGGTACCCCAGTATATGATTTTCGAAATGACTGTCTATTTTTTTCATGGATATAACATCGACTGTGCGGCTTTATGATAATTTTTATAATATAAATAAATTTAACATAATTCATGTATTATGTTAATAAAGCAAATAGTTAATGGAGTCGATTTATACAATAAAAAGACAGTTTTAAACAATGACAGTTTTTTTTATATCCAATCGTTCACAATATACAGGGACACTCTATCTTCCTTTCCTCGCTTTGAAACCTTGCTTATTTATGAAGAATAATCTCTTTGTTTAGATTAAAGGGTAGTAGAGTTTGGCTAGAGCCGGACCGATTGTCTTTGTCAAACAGGTATGCCTGTATGAGAAAAAGGCCTTGGTGAACTTGGGTGTCCTCTGATGTGAGCACAGTTAAGTGGACTCTCACGATCAAGAGGGTAACCCTTGTTCTGATTTTGTGTTGTTCACCTATGTTCAATGATGGGCATATTGCCGGAAAATGTCAAACGTAACTAGAAAGGATGGGAGTGAGTCTCACACGGGGGCTCCGGAAATGTGCTTTAGGATACATCATTTTTTCGCAATTTCAAACACTCCTCCGGGAGTCTTATTGAGTAGAATGTCACCAGTAAGTAGTAGAAGGACTTATGCCTCACATTTGGTATTTTGGTAAAAAAGTAAGGACAACGCTGTTTTACGTCATTTACATACAGCTTTAAAGGCCGAGGTTTTAAACCGGTCGGTTTACCGCAGGTAAATTCCGGTGAGGGGTGGAACCTAAATGATTAAAGTGTAAAGCGCCGAGGGAAACACACTCGCTTAAGTATACATGTCAATATACATGGATATTAAAATGCTCCCACATAGTTTTTCCATGATTTATTGTATTTATTGTATTTGTATGTATTAGGAAAAACAAATTGTCGATCTTTGAAATGAATTACAGCATAATTAACTGCGTGCGACAATAGCAGAATCTGTCTTTTTGTTTAAACAAGTTTAAAACGGGATTGATTTATTTATAGCGATGTTTCAGCAATATACGATCATTTTACTGAACTCTAATACTAATGCAACATTCATGCAACCTACGTTTGTGTAACTTCTACGTCGGTTGCTAATGTGCATAATAGTTCTACCAGCGGCGCATGTACCGGAACTGTCTGTACTTGTTCCTCTTCCGGCTCGTGAAATTTCTCAAAGAAATCTGATACTTGTAAATCGTAGTTACAATATTTGATTAAATTTGATTATTGACTCTTAATAATTCACACATATACATCTTTACATGTAGTAATAAAATGACGCTTTTATGGATGATTGGCGCCTCTTGATTTTTATAGAGAGGGTGCAATCACTGCGTTTGGTGTGGCACTTACATGTACACTAAGAGAGAGTGAATTTTTAATTTAAATTTTACAAGAGTACAAGATCAAATTTCTGTCGACAGTGTTTTGTTTTAATTAAAGTGCTTATAGACATGGCGTTTTATCGTTATAGTATGCATAAAAAGAGAACTTTAATTGCACGATCGTCTCGAATGATAGACATGGTACATATATAGACGGAACGAGTAAACAAAAGTCAATTATTTTAAACATTTAATATGGACCTCATTTCAGTTGATTGAGGGTACATTGACCAGGTAGATTTGAAGGCGCTGCTTATTTTCGGGGTCTCTAAAGGGGGCTATATACACGTTAATTTTAATATGGGTGGATTTTATGATACTTATTACTCCCATGACAATGTTGAGACTATTTTCTATCTAATGAACACATGTTAATTGCAAACAATTAGAGGCCAATGCCACCTCAATTTGTTACATTTTAAGGTGTGGAGGCAGGAATGACTCCAAAGTTCTTAACAACTGTGTATATATGATGTTGTGCACCAAGTCAATTAAGTTAAAATGTGGAGCCAAAAGATGCGCGGAATTAATATTGTAGAGTGCACAGTGCAGAAATGTCCTACTAGATCGAACCTCCCAAGGACAAATAAGCTGTTATGCATATTGAGCTTATAATTGAGTGCTAAACGTTAAATGGTCTAATAGTGTTTTGTACAGTCTGATCACGTATACTCCGGACACTGTGAACGTGATAAAGTGAGACTCTGGATATAATTACATTATAATATACAGGAAGCAGACCGAATCCTACCGACTGGAACGGAAATCCCTCATATTTACAATATCGCAGGTTAAATACAAGAAACGAGCTACTTTGAACTCTGATCATAAAAGATCACATATGTTAAGACCTGTAATACTTTTACAGATTTTACCTGCTTTTGAGCGATCCTTCTGGGCGCCTCATGGCGGTCGGGAAAGGAGTAATGCATATGGACATTGTTTATCTCCAAAAAATCTACATAAAAAGGTTGTTAAGGGGAGGGGATATTCAGTGAGGTTTGTGAATTCCGGAACTACAGATACGCTGAATGTACGAGGCCTGTCTGATTTATCCGAAATTAAGATATTTACTTTTTTCTTAAAAAAGTTATATACTCAAAGAATAAATTCCATCATTATCACTTAAATGACAGTCAGCAAACAATGTGATTAGCTGAAAAACACACATCACGTCAAAGCATATAAGCAACTATATAACTATAATATTGCAGCTAATTTGTGTAAAAAACAAATCGTGTAGAGTCCAATGGACGAAAAGTATTGCACCATGTAGAAACCGTTCTTTAAAGCTTAACACCGCTCGTCAATAAGCACTGTCCGCCATATTTCTCTTTCAGCACCGCTCTCCCTACACCCCTATATAAGACAAAGACCTCGTACATCTTGCCTCGCCGTGTTACTCGGTCGCGATGAAATTATCAAGTTTTTTTTCGCATGTTTTTCAAACCAGGAGACTACTAACATCAAATGAACTGGTCAATGCATTATTTCAGACATAATATGCACATAAATAAGAAATTAATGCATAAAAATCCAAAGAACACGAAATTAACACTACGCGAGTTCCAGGTGTGCAATCGGGTGTAACGAAACCGAAGGGTTTACAAACCAGGTACTGTGTAACACTGCCTATTGGCGAGCGGTGTTCAGCTTTAAAATTAAAACCAGGTGTTTTACAATAGCCAACCTATCCAGATTTATACTGATTATTGAATAATTGCTATAAATTTATTAAAATGGATAGAAAAAACACCCTCTTTTCGACCTTTAATTTTGGATAGGAAGGACGGAACAAAATATGTCTGTCCCGAATATATGCTCCTTCAAAAAACATGTTTGTGTTTTCAAAACTGAAGGGTACAGAGTGAACATCATAGAGAAATATTTTAGTAAATACCATTATAATAAAGACAATCAAATTAACATGGACAAAGTATAAGCTGAAACAAGTGTTAACTATCTGCTGTTTTCTTTTCATATCTTTAAAAAGAATTACTCTTTTGTTTAATCTTTTTATAAAACTGATTATTTTTTAACCTCTTGACATTAAGGTAATGCTTTCTAATCTATGGCAATTCCATGATAATGTTAGAAGTTATTTCAAAGTCATCATGGAAATCTTGTCCAGTAGATATAATAAAAAACAACATTACAAAAATTAATGTGACCTCTTGATTTAGAAACGTTCAAAATACCACGTTTACATGTGCGTAAGAGTCTAGTTGCTAAAATAACTTGTTTTTTAAATACATATTTTTTAAAAAAGTATTGTAAAAAAAAAACAATTTGCAAGACTTATGTGATACACTAATGGTCGAAAATTGAGCTGATTGGAGCAATTTTTTTTCTTTTCATATCTACGAAACGAATCATGATATTTTCTTCTGCTAAACAGAAATCGGTTTGAATAACCTTATATAGAAATGATTATGTACGAAGCCTTTGAAAATAAGAGTATGCCTTCTAATCCATTATGACGTCAGGATGAAGTAAGAAGTCATTTAAAAGATTTCAGAGAAATCCTGTAAAAGTAGATTTAAAAATGATACAACAATAGCAGGAGTAGTTTGAACACGTTCGGAATACCACACATGAAGCATATTACTGTATGGGTAAGGTTGTAGTAACAACATGAATTGGTTTTAAATTAGAGGTTTGATACATGTACCTTATTAGTAAAGTATTGTAGAAAATTATATTATTGTAAGAATAATGTAATACATTAATGTATTTACATCATTGTCATAGGTTTACTTTTTCAGACTAAAGCTATATATAAGTAATCTTATATTTTTGTGTTGTTTATACACTGTATATTTATACAATGATTTTGATTGAAATGTCTATTATTGTTCTTTGTTATGAAATCTAGGTTAAGATTTATCCGTTGATATCAACTATTTTATCTTATTTTTAGTTCTTTATTCTTACTTTTTTATGGCAATTTAGGTACCTATGGATTAATAAGATAACAAGGATCGACAGCGACACTTTTGCGGGGCTATCGCAACTGAGAGAACTGTAAGTAACGTTTTTTCTGTTAATTATTTTATTCTTGAAGATAGATATGACATTTAAATTTCATCGATTTCAATATTGTATATGACTATAAAAATATAAAAATGATTATTAACAAAGCCCAATTTATGAAAGATATTAAGCGGTAACTAGATAATCAGAAAATATCTCTCTCACTTATGAAATTGACAAGATTATCTACTACTCAATATTTCCGGAAAAATAAAACAATCATTGTTAAGACTGAGGATTAGGAGGAGTGTTTGTTAGCTAGCGTAAACTGAAACGATAAATCAAAATTTTATTTCATGGGTCGTGACGGTATCATAATAGAAACATGTTTTTTTTTTTTTTGTTCAAAAGAAAAATATAACAAAATTGAAAAACTGCTTTTGTTGTACACTCTAAATGAGACATTGTGCTGTTACACATTACGCAGTATCAATATCGAAATAAGGAAAATATTCAGCAATATCAAAAATATTGTATTTTTATTTTTCCTAAACAAAACCAATAAAAAAATATTTTGTGATCACATTTTTTTATTTCAAAGTTCAAGTAAAATTTTGTTGTATGGAAATGCATTAAACGCCAACTATTTATTGAATAACTATTGAAACATCACAGCAGTATAAACCACTATTGGCGCAAGTGCTCTGGCTTATGCTGCAAGGAGTAAAAGGTATCTATGACCTCATCCATAGCACTGACAGAATATTATGATGTTGTTAGTGTTAGACCTCATAGCTTGGTTTTATTGATAAACGTGTGTTAATATCGGGATATGTCTAGGAATGCAGTCGTATTACATTACTATTATAATAGCTGTTACGCTAACTAGGCGAACCTCAGACTGTTAAACGGTAAAGCTCATGTCAACCTATTAACGAAGTTAAATTGTTCCTGCTTTATAAACAGAGTTAGGCCTACGTACAGAGTAAACCTATGGCTCAATAATGGCCCTTGGGATATATTGCTGGTTAATTGTAAGACGAGGATGCTAACCATCCTGAAATTATCATATATGTTTAATTGAAAGAGTAACTGTTTGGAAAAATATGGTTTAGCTAAAATGGAAAAAAGTACTAATCTTAAGCTACCCTCAATTATGTATTGTCAATATAATCAAATTAGATAACAAAAGTTTGAAGAACAAATTAGTATTTCAGACCGTAGTTGTGTTTTAAAATGAGATGAGTTAGTAAATATCATAAATATGTTTTCGTTTGGTAATCATATAAAAATGGAAGATATTGGCGCATGAACCTCATATAAAAGGGGTTATTTCTGATCCACTCGTTGAAACGATGTTTTTTTTTATGAAGGTCAGGAACTTCAAACTGCATTATAAACAACAGCAAGTAAAACATGTTTACGGAGAGCAATTAGAGGCAAATGACACCACATATTGTGTGTTTATATCTTAAGGGTCAGGGACGACTCCATAATCTTAACACAAAGTTAACAACTTTTGATTTATTATGTTGTGGACCCAATCTATGCAGGTGCAATATGAGATTGAAAGCTGCTTGGAATTAATCTTTTAGATTGCACACTGCAAACTATTCCTATGAGTTCGAGCCCCTCAGAGACAAATAAAATGTTATGCAAATTGAGCTAAGAATTGACCTGTCAGTGATTCATGCAGTCTGATCACGTATTCACCGGACACTGTAAAAGTGATTAAGTGAGACGTTGGGGGAGAACTTTATTGCTAAAAACCGGAATCGAATGAATAGTTCCGACTGATTCAGGTCAAATAGAACAAATGAGCTACGTTGTTCAAGAAGCTTTGTAAGGGTGTATACGGACATTTTCACGGGGAGTGACCTGGATTTTGTGAAAAATTGTTAGTGGCTGTTGCATCGTTGAATGTATTATCTTGAATAAGATAAAAGAAGCAATGAAAAAAAATATTAAAACATTTATTAAAGAAAAAAGTACCCGTCGAATCAATAATTTACCGATTAACATATTTGTTAATTTTTTTTCTTTAATATATTGTTTAAATGATTGCTATGATTGTTGAGTTTAAGAAATACATAAATTGTAGAATGTAAGGTAAAAATCGATTTATAAGTTACATGTATAATGAATATGCGAGGGCTGTCAAAATATTCCGATACCTAGATAATAGCTTTTGCTTATTTTATTTTTTA
>WFKH01011925.1:97602816-97618900 GCA_016163765.1 Magallana hongkongensis | reverse complement strand
TAAAAAATAAAATAAGCAAAAGCTATTATCTAGGTATCGGAATATTTAGACAGCCCTCGCATATTCATCATACATGTAACTTATAAATCGATTTTTACCTTACATTCTACAATTTATGTATTTCTAAAACTCAACAATCATAGTAATCATTTAAACAATATATTAAAGAAAAAAAATTAACAAATATGTTAATCGGTAAATTATTGATTCGACGGGTATTTTTTTCTTTAATAAATATTTTGATATTTTTTTCATTGCTTCTTTTATCTTATTCAAGATAATACATTCAACGATGCAACAGCCACTAACAATTTTTCCCGAAATCCAGGTCACTCCCCGTGAAAATGTCCGTATACACCCTTACAAAGCTCACTGAACAACGTAGCTCATTTGTTCTATTTGACCCGAATCAGTCGAACTATTCATTCGATTCCGGTTTTTAGCAATAAAGTTCTCCCCAACGTCTCACTTAATCACTTTTACAGTGTCCGGTGAATACGTGATCAGACTGCATGAATCACTGGCAGGTCAATTCTTAGCTCAATTTGCATAACATTTTATTTGTCTCTGAGGGGCTCAAACTCATAGGAATATTTTGCAGTGTGCAATCTAAAATATTAATTCCAAGCAGCTTTCAATCTCATATTGCACCTGCATAGACTGGGTGAACAACATAATAAATCAAAAGTTGTTAACTTTGTGTTAAGATTAAGAAGTCTTCCCTGCCCCTTAAGATATAAACACACATTATGTGGTGTCATTTGCCTCTAATTGCTCTCCGTAAACATGTTTAACTAGCTGTTGTTTATAATGCAGTTTGAAGTTCCTGACCTTCATTAAGAAAAAATCATCGTTTCAACGAGTGGTTCAGAAATAACCCCTTTTATATTATAAGGTTCATGCTCCAATATCTTCCATTTTTATAATTACCAAACGAAAACATATTTATGATATTTACTAACTCATCTCATTTTAAAACACAACAACGATCTGAATTACTAATTTGTTCTTCAAATTTTTGTTATCTAATTTGATTAGATTGACAATACATAATTGAGGGTAGCTTAAGATCGATTTATACTTTTTTCCATTTAAGTAAAACCATATTCAAACAGTTACTCTTTCAATTAAACATGTCTGATAATTTCAGGATGGTAAGCTTCCTCGTTTTACAATTTACCGGCAATATATCCCAATACTCATTATTGAGCTTTATGGTTACTCTGTACGTAGACGTAACTCTTGTTATGAAGCAGGAACAATTGAACTTCCCAAATAATTAGGCTTGTTTGGCTCACAATCAGCTTTACAGTTTAACAGTCTGAGGTTCGCTAGTTAGCATAACTGCTACTGTATACAGGAAAATATTCGCCCCCGTTTTATTTTCGCCCCTTTTTCCCTCATTGTCTGCGGGAGAATTTAACACTGGTCGAATTCGAATGTCTCAAACTATCTTTCTTTAAACACAACTACGTCTGTGGGCGAATTCAAGACGGGGCGAAACCGTTCGCAAATGATGAAAAGCGAAAATAACACGGGGCGAAAAAACCCTGTGTACAGTTTAATATCAGTAATGTAACCCTACTGCATTCCTAGACATATCCCGATGTTAACACAGGTTTATCAATAAAACCAAGCTATGGGGTCTAACACTAACAACATCATAATATTCTGTCAGTGCTATGGATGAGGTCATATATACCCTTTACTCCTTGCAGCATAAGCCGGAAAACTTGCGCAAATGGTGGTTTATAATGCTGTGATGTTTCAATAGTTATTCAATTAAACGTTGGCGTTTAAAGTATTTCCATACAACACATTTTTATTTCAGGCTTGAAAGTGATCAGAAAATAGTTTACTGTGTTTTTTTTTTTTTCATTTGTATTGTTTAAGAACAAAAAATACAATCTGTTTGATATTGCTGGATAATTTTCTTTTGAAGATATTGATAGTTAGAAATTTGTAGCAGCACAATGTCTCACTTACAGTGTACCAAACAAGCAGGTTTTCAATTTTGTTATATTTGTTTTTCTTTTGAACTATTAAATGTCTTAAAAATAATACCGTCACGACCTATGTAATAAAATCTTGATATAGCGTTTCAGTTAACGCTAACTAACAAAACTCCCCTCCTAATCCTCAGTCTTAAAAATGGCTGATTGTTTTTCCGAAAATATTGAGTAGTAGATAATCTTGTCAATTTCATGAGTGAGCGAGATTTTTTATGATTATCTGATTACCGCTTAGTATCTTTAATGAATCGGGCTTTGTAAATAATCATTTTATATATTTTTTATAGTCATATACAATATTGAAATTGATGAAATTTAAATGTCATATTTATCTTTAAGAATGAAATAATTAGCAGAAAAAAACGTTATTTGCAGGTCTCTCAGCAGTGGTAGGCCTGTCGATCCTTGTTATCTGATTATACGATAGGAACCTAAATTGACACAATGTTTTAGAGTTAAAATAATTTTTATATTAAGAACTAAAAAAAAAGAATAAATAGTTAGTATCAACGGATAAATTTAACCTAGACTTCATAACAAAAAATAATAATAAACATTCCAATCAAAATCATAGTATAAATATACAGTGTATAAACAATACGAAATATAATATTACTTATATATGACTGCCGTCACTAGAAAATGGCCCTTAAGGTCAAAATTTCACAAACTCACTTTTTTCTCAATTCCGATTAGTCAACTCTTTCTGAATACAAATATACAAAGATATCCAAGATCTTGTGTGTTTTAAGCATTTTATGACAATTTTAGTAAGACATGTTAACACGACTTTGACGTAGCTGGTCGAAAACGACACGACGTCACGAACGTCAATTATTATTTTATCATTATTTATTATTATTAATTATTTTTAAATTATTTTATTATATATAATTATTAGTTATCAATTATTATTATCGGTATTTAAACAAGGCCATACTGTAATTATTCAAAAAACACAACACAGACGCAGAAAAAAAATAGAAACAGAAAATAAAAAAACTGCGTTTACAATACGCCGCTACTATGACGTCGTTTTCTGAGCATTGTGACGTCAAAAGAGAAGGGCCCTTTTCTCATGACGGCAGTCATATAGCTTTAGTCTGAAAAAGTAAATATATGACAGTGATCTCAATACAGAAATGCATTACATATTTGTAACAATAATGTAACTTTCTAAAATAATTTAATGATGAGGTATATCTATCAAATATCTATTTTAAACCAATAAATGTAGTAACTACAACCTTGCGCATACAGTAATATGTATGTGTGGTTTTCCGAACGTGTTTAACATATTCCTACTATTGTTGTATCATTTTTAAATCTACTTTACATGATTTTTCTGAAATGTTTTAAATGACTTTTTACTTCATCCTGACTTCATCATGGATAAGAAGGCAGACTCTTATTTTCAAATGTTACGTACATAATCATTTGCATATAAGGTTATTGAAACTGATTTCTGTTTAACAGAAAAAAATATCTGTATTCGTCTCGTAGACATGAACAAAAAAAGATTCATTCAGCTTATTTTTCGACCATTAATGTATCACATAAGTGTTGCAACTAAATTATGTTCTACAATACTTTAAAAATAAATATGTATTTAAAAAAACAATTAATTTAGCAACTTAATTATAACGCACATGTAAACGTGGATATTTCGAACGTTTCTAAATCAAGAGGTAACACTAGTTTTGGCAATGTTGATTTTCAATTTTATCTTCTTGACAAAATTTCCCCAATGACTTTGAAATTAATTTTAATGTTGTCATGGCATAGATTAGAAAACATACTCTTAATGCCAAGAGAGTTATAAATAATCAGTTTTATAAAAGGTTAAACAAATAAGTATTTCTTTTTATACATATGAAAAGAAAACATAACAGATAGATAACACTTGTTTCAGCTTATCCTTCGTCCATGTTAATTTGATTGTCTTTATCAGAATGCATTTACTAAATATTACTCTATGACGTTCACTCTGTACCCTTCAGTTTTGAAAAACGAAACATTTCTTTTGAAGAGGCATACATCCGGGACAGACATATTTTGATCCGTCTTTCCTATCCCAAAAAAAAATGAAGGTCGAAAAAAAAATGTCTCGATTGTCTCAATCTAATTCACTTGCAATGTAAATGGGTTTTTTCTATCTATTTTGATGTATTAATACAATTTATTCAATAATCAATATAAATCTGGATAGTTTGGCTATTTGAAAACACGTGGTTTTATGTGAAAGAACGGGTTTTAAATGGTGCGATACTTTTCTTCCATAGGGCTCTTCACGATTTGTTCTTTGCATAAATTAGCTGTAAAATTATAATTGCTTATATGCTCTGATGTGTGTTTTTTAGCTGATCACATTGTTTGCTGACAGTCATTTAATTGATAATGCTTGATTTTTTCTTTGAGTACATAAATTATTTTAGAAAAAGGTACAAATCTTAATTTCGGATAAATCAGACAGCCCTCGTACATTCAGCGTATCTGAAGTTACGGAATTCACAAACCTCACTGAATATCCCCTCCCCCTAATAGCCTTTTTATGTAGATCTTTTGGAGATGAACAATGTCTATATGCATTACTCCTTTCCCGACCGCCATGAGGCGCTCAGAAGGATCGCTCAAAAGTAGGGAAAATCTCTAAAAGTATTACAGGTCTTAACATAGTATATGCGATATTTTACGATCAGAGTACAAAGAAGCTCGTTTCTTCTATTTAACCTGCGATATTGAAAATATGAGGGATTTCCGTTCCAGTCGGGAGGATTCGGTCTGCTTCCTGTATATCATAATGTAATTATATCCAGAGTCTCACTTTATCACGTTCACAGTGTCCGGAGTATACGTGATCAGACTGTACAAAACACTATTAGACCATTTAACGTTAAGCACTCAATTCGAAGCTCAATATGCATAACAGCTTATTTGTCCTTGGGAGGTTCGATCTAGTAGGACATTTCTGCACTGTGCACTCTAAAATATCAATTCCGCGCATCTTTTGACTCCACATTTTAACTTAATTAACTTGGTGCACAACATCATATGTACAAAGTTGTTAAGAACTTTGGAGTCATTCCTGCCTCCACACCTTAAAATGTAACATATTGAGGTGACATTGGCCTCTAATTGTTTGCCATTACCATGTGTTCATTAGCTGCTGTTTCAGATGCACATTGAAGTTCCTGACCTTCATATTTTTTTTTAATACGGGTGGTTTAGAAATTCCTCCTTGATATCAAATTGTTCATATACCATCATTTTCTGTTTTTAGGATAACTAAAAGAATATATTTTTACTATATTTATTTACTTATCGCATTTTATAATTCCGCTTTAAAACGTTTATCTGATCTTCAAACTTTGGTTTTCTGTTTTGATTGGAACGACATTAAAGAATTCAAGATATCTTAGATTCATAACCTGTTTTCCATTTTAGCAAAATCATGATTTTCAAACAGTTCTTCCTTCCATGAACATTCTCCGACAATCTCAAGTTTGTTAGTTTTGTCTTCTTACAATTAACAGTAAACATATTCCAATACCTATTATTGAGAATTCTGGTTACTCTGTACGTAGGCATAACAATGGATATGAAGCAGGAACAATTGAACTATCATAAAAATAGTCTCAACATTGTTATTGGAGTAATAAGTATCATAAAATCCACCCATATTAAAATTAACGTTTATATTGCCCTTTTTAAAGACCGAGAAAATAAGCAGCGCCTTCAAATCTACCTAGTCAGTGTACCCTGTCAATCAACTGAAATGAGGTCCATATTTAATGTTAAAAATAATTGACTTTCGTTTACTCGTCCCGTCTATATATGTACCATGTCTATCATTCGAGACGATCGTGCAATTAAAGTTCTCTTTTTATGCATACTATAACATGTCTATAAGCACTTTAATTAAAACAAACTGTCGACAGAAATTTGATGTTGTACTCTTGTAAAATTTGAATTAAAAATTCACTTTCTCTCTTAGTGTACATGTGTCACACCAAACGCGGTGATTTCACCCTCTCTAAAAAAATCACGAGGCGCCAATCATCCATAAAAGCGTCATTTTATTACTACATGTAAATATGTATATGTGTGAATTATTGAGAGTCAATAATCAAATTAAATCAAATATTGTAACCACGATTTACAAGTATCAGATTTCTTTGAGAAATTTCACGAGCCGATACTGGAAGAGAAATAAGTACAGACAGTTCCGGTACATGTGCCGCTGGTAGAACTATTATGCACATTAACAACCGACGTAGAAGTTACACAAACGTAGGTTGCATGAGTATACATATATATGCTTTTAACCCACTCTGACAAGGTATCAAGGTCTTCTTTTTCAGATTTTGCCCATCGCTTGGCGTAATCTTCAACAGCATTCATGATATGTATAAAATTACGACGCCATGTGAAGGATCTAGGTTCCCTAAATTTTGGTCCTTTCATAATAAGTGATTTTAGGTCATCGTTATTAACTAAATTGACATCACCAGTAATGACGTGTCCGGCAGGACTATAGTTGTAGGGTGAAGAAGAACATGAACACGTTGGAGGATTATTTTTCAGATGTTCGATATCAAGGTCTTGTAGAGTTTGTTTGTAATTGAAGAGTTTGGAAGCAACGGTTGAAGTATAATTGTAGGAAATACAAGGAGTGGACTTTATCTTGAAATATGGCGGAATGCAGGACTGAACTTTTTTTGTGATTAAGAATATTGCTTATATTAACGGCATCGATTCCCTTGTTGGCATACTGCAGTTTGAAAAAATGAGGTGGTGCATGAGCAGTATTTTCTGTTTGTGTAGGTTTAAAAAGCCGATGATAAGCAATATCCATAATCATGGATCCGAGTCTGTATTCAGGTGTAGAAAAATCAAAAAGCGGCTTTTCCTTGACTTTTTCAAGAAGATTGTTTAGCTTTTTCAAAGGGACAGAGTACAGTTTGGTGCGAATGTAATGGAGACCAAATTGTTTATTTACATATGGTAATAATGAATCAAAGGAAACATCGTGTATAATTGGTTTGTTATAAGACAGATGTCCATGACTACGCCGACGTCTCTTTGTGTTGTTAAAAAGTCCCATTACATTAACTTGAGTACACTATGGACTTGAAAGATTCCCCACACTTTCAACATTATCGTTGCATCCATACGGAAAGGCTGTACCTAGCTTTCTTATCCAAAAATCTTCTTGTTGTCTACGAAATGGCGTACTCAGCGATGGGCTATTGGTATGATGGTAAAATTTTTCTAGAATTCTAACTTTCATAGACAAAACGGAATGATCAGGGGAATTAAAATGTTTGTATAAAAGTAGCTGACCGCCGTTATTGATTTGAAATCTATGACCTGATATTCGTTTGTTCAGTGAACCTTTGGTTTCACCAACACAGATGAGTCCACAAAGGGTACATTCAATTCCGTAGACAACGTTAGAGGTTTTACAGTTCAAATTTTCCCACGTTTTGGTATTTAAACTTTTCCCAGTTAGATTACTTGTAAAAGAGGTCTTTGTGATCAAAATGTCACAGGTTTTACAGTTTTTGGCAGAACATTTAGAAATAGAACACATTGGATCAGAATCTGTAAATATATCTGTGAGAGAAACTTGGCATTGTTTTAATACATTGAAGGAGCTGTTGTTTTTGTACCAAAACTGGGAATCTGTTGACTGTACATATGACATATCTTTAATATCCCTAAGGACAATCCGAGGGACACCAAGTGAACTCCTAGAGTCTGTGTCCCTTATAGACCCTGAGGAGTGACGCCTTATTATACTGGGCGACGCGTCTGCCAGTATGGTAGTGTTATGTGTCGTACTGCTCATGAAAGAGGTAGTACCGAACGACAAGTATCCTCGGGGACAGACTGTCCACCAGCAGAGATACATGTTCGGTGGTTAAAATGAAAAAATGACAATAACAAACCATCAACCATCTCAAAAATCCATAAACGAAATACAAATTCAAAGCAGAGCAACACGGACCTCCAAGATAGAAGTAGGATAAGGTGCCATGGAGTAGTGAGCATCCTCTGCTGACCGGTCACACCCGCCGTGTGCTCTTTGTCGTAATCGGGAAAATAAAAACCGCAAAAGTCCGTAGACAATTAGGTAATTAAGTATGGTCTAACAATTAGTATGAAAAACGTCAGTCAGCATGCGACTCAGTGGAAGATAGTATTTGCTGACAAGGTCGTTGTATCGACCATAGAACTTACGAAAAGATGACTTTAATCGAGACTGTTGATAGTCCTGTTTTATCAACCTGTTTGTCAGAAGCTTGCCTCGTATTAGAAACTGTTTATACGAAGAGCATGCCCTTGCGTATCGAATTAACTGAGAGACAAAAACACCACATGCAGGTGATGAAGGTATATTGCTACATAAGTAGGGAAAGTTGACTATAGAAAAATTGAAGTCATTGCGTTTATCATAAAGTTTTGTTGTTAGGTTACCATTAATGTCCATTTCCAGTAAAATATCCAAATATGAAACAGATGACGCTGACTCTGTGGTATCTTTTATTTCAAGTTCACTGGGATATATCGAGTCGACGTAAGTATGGAAATTACAATTATAAATTGATAATAGGTCGTCGATATACTTTAATGTTGAGTTGAAGGCCACAGCGAGTGATTTATTTTTTCACGTACAAGTTTTTGAATAAATTCTGCTTCATAAGAATACAAAAATAGGTCTGCTAACAATGGGGCATTAGTATTAGAGTTCAGTAAAATGATCGTATATTGCTGAAACATCGCTATAAATAATCCCGTTTTAAACTTGTTTAAAAAAAAGACAGATTCTGCTATTGTCGCACGCGGTTAGTTATGCTGTAATTCATTTCAAAGATCGACAATTTGTTTTTCCAAATACATACAAATACAATAAATACAATAAATCATGGAAAAACTATGTAGGGAGCATTTTAACATCCATGTATATTGACATGTATACTTAAGCGAGTGTGTTTCCCTCGGAGCTTTACACTTTTTTAGGTTCCACCCCTCACCGGGATTTACCTGCGCTAAACCGACCGGTTTAAAACCTCGGCCTTTAAAGCTGTATGTAATTGACGTAAAAAAGCGTTGTCCTTACTTTTTTACCAAAATACCAAATGTGAGGCATAAGTCCTTCTACTACTTACTGGTGACATTCTACTCAATAAGACTCCCGGAGGAGTGTTTGAAATTGCGAAAAAATGTTATATCCTAAAGCACATTTCCGGAGCCCCCGTGTGAGACTCACTCCCATCCTCTCTAGTTACGTTTGACATTTTCCGGCAATATGCCCATCATAGAACATAGGTGAACAACACAAAATCAGAAAAAGGGTTACCCTCTTGATCGTGAGAGTCCACTTAACTGTGCTCACATCAGAGGACACCCAAGTTCACCAAGGCCTTTTTCTCATACAGGCATACCTGTTTGACAAAGACAATCGGTCCGGCTCTAGCCAAACTCTACTACCCTTTAATGTAAACAATGAGATTATTCTTCATAAATGAGCAAGGTTTCAAAGCGAGGAAAGGAAGATAGAGTGTCCCTGTATAGTGGGAACGATTGGATATTAAAAAAAACTGTCATTGTTTAAAACTGTCTTTTTATATACATCGACTCCATAAACTATTTGCGTATTATTTCAATAGTGGTTGCAAAGGGATTGTTCTAATGAAATACATTCCCAACCACTATTGAAATAATTTATTTCAATAATGGTTTTATTCAAAAATTGCTTCCAACATACCATCATGGGCACAATTTTTAAAGTAATATTTAATATTAAGAAAAAAATAAAACGAAAATAGAAATTGACAAAACAATTTAAACATATATTTGATAACAATGAAAATGAAACTCAAACAATTATGAAAAAAGTATAAAGATAGATTATCAACATAATGTAAACATATGAAAATGCTTTGATTTCATCCACGTTTTCAAAAATTGTTGCAATTCTGTGATTGTCTACAATAATTTTATTCTGAAAGTATTAAAAATTATTATCACAGTGGATTAATGTAGTCATTATTTTATTATGAAGAACATGATGTTCCAAACGTTTCCAAATTTAGAGGTCACATTACTAAAATAATTGTGTATTTCATATATATCTCCTAGACACAATGTTCATGATGAATTTTAACTCATTTCTTACTCCACAACGGTATCATCATCGATTAGATGACATACTCTTAATGATAAGAGGGTCATATGTTGTCAATTTTTATAAGGATATACAACCGCTTTAAACTATGAAATTTTAAAAATCTTGACATACTGGTTTGTTTTAGTGATTTGATTATTTTAATATCTCGTCATAGAACTGTTTATTATTTCAAATATATATCATAAACTAGTTTCTATTGTCCCTGCGAAGTCTTTGAAATTCCGCCAGGGGTATACTCAAAATAGAGTAACAGTTACTCTTATCAGGAATATATAGGACATTGGAATTTTTCTGACTTCGAAGCAAATTATAAAAATATTACAATGGACAAATTCCCCACATTGTAATGTTATACGTAATAACATTGTCTACCTAATATATAAGAAACACTAAATTTTACCATCTGGTTTTTAAATAGGATCATCAGAGGTATAAAAATGCACTAAAATCTGGGTTTTTTTATTTGTTGTATAACAAATGTAGATTGGTTCAGTTGAATTATTCAAAAATAGGAAAATAAACCCCAAGGAAAGCATAGTATTGTATGCAAAATTGCTAAGGTGTACATTTTAATGTCAACTTTGCTAACGAACTTCTACAAAGATTATTTTTATCAAAACGTCATAAAAACACAATGCCAATGTTCGAAAAAAAAATTTCTCGAAAAAATTAAATATTTCTATATGTATTGCTTATTGTGTTAGTTTGATAAATATTATCAAATCAATTTCTTATAAGGTGTAATTTTTACTAGAATGCGTAAAAGCATGCACAGTAAAAACTAAAGTCGGCATCTTTAAAATGCCATTCTAAACAGGTTTTCCTGCGACGGAACCATAATCAGAGATACACACAAAAAATAGTTTTTTTTTAAAATGATGTATAATATATCTGATCGTTTGAGCAGTTATATATTTTTCAGGGTTTTTTGCGACCAATTTGACTTTGGTAAAAAATACAGTATTTAAAAATTATATCCCGTATTGTTTGCTACATCAAACTTTTTAATGCCATAAAATAAATGTCTGAAATGAAAAAAAGTCACATCTTTATTTAGACACGCTTACATGTATAATTTGAAAATAAATATATACATCAAAGGTAAAGAAATTATTACACTTTTGTGTCACACTTATTTGAATTGCTAGGCATGTCTCATTTTTGCAAGCCTGATTTTAATTTCTTCAATTAACTTCTTCAATTAACAGGTTAAATAAGGACACGTTGGCTATCGTCAAACATACAATAACAATGATAAAGTGCGAGTTCTACATGGTACTAATCGTTTATTGCATAGTTTACTAGATTGCAAGGTTTTTCTTCCTTTTTTAATCAAATAGCTGTAAGTATAGGATCAGTTCCATGCTTTGATTATGAAAAGTGAATGCGTGCTGTTTGATGTTTTTAAATCAATCAGAAGGCTTGATTATCGAATATGCTAGATAAAAAAATGTCTCGGTCATATTATGCCATGTTTTAATATCGTTTTGATTCATCTCAAACATAAGGTTTTAACTTTTATTTACACAATAAAAGCCCAAAACTTAAAATTTTATAAACATTTTTCTCATTACACTTTCAAAAGAGTATCTGTGACGTCATTAAAAGTGCGATTGCCCGTATTTTTCGTAAAAATTAGCAGAAGACATATTTTTTATTACTTTTTTAAATAGTTAACTATAGCCGCAGTTGTCATTACAATGACATTTTTCATGCAGTGTCTCATATGTTTAGGAAATGAATTGAAATTACCATTTGATACAAAATGTATGTACGTTTGAAACTTAGCAAACACAACAATCATTTCCACTTTATTCAAGGGCCCTCAGTTTTTGTTTCTCCCTCAACATTCACTTGGCGTATACAGGAATTACTTTGCAACTTACAATCACAAAAAAACAAAGGTAAATTATGCTCTGGAATGCGCACAATACGTGTTGAGACCAAATGAAGCATTAAAAGCTAAGTACTTAGATTAAATTGCATACAATTTTATTTGTCTTTGAGGGGTCCGACCTAGTAGGAATCGTCTGCATAGTGAAGTGCAAAATAACAATTCAAAGCAGTTTTTGAACCCAAAGTGTACCTGCATCGACAACAATAAATGTCTTGAAAGGGTTCGCAAGAATTAAGGAGACATTCTTGAATTGTCAATCGCCTACATTTCTTCCCCGTCAACAAATATCTGTTCCTTACCTTTTCAGTTACGTATTATCATTTTTTACATATGGCTTGTTTAACACTGCCCAAACGAAATGTGTTATTTATAGATATGGGTGGTTTAGGAATGCATTAAAGAGTTGTTGTTGTTGTTTTGTTTTTGTTAAATATGGGGGGTCAAAAACTGTCTTAACAAGTTGTTTTTCTTTTCTTATTCATGGGTGATTTAGAACTGCACTCAACAAACAAAATGAGTTGTCAGTCGTTTATCTGATAAAGTCACAAGACTCCTGGAATCTGCAGCATGTCCGTTCAACTTGGTATCATTATCTGTATTCATAAAACATGGGCAAATATATTAAATGTTTCTGTACTTTCAATAGATATTTTCTCCTGTTGCTTATTGTTTTTGCAACTCATAGCATTCCAATGACATCGATATTCTTGAGCAGTTCTGACTTATGTTTTTATGCTCTGCATAGAATTACTACACCGACTAAATTATATATATTACTTTCCGGTTTTTCCCGTTTCGGTAAATTCGGGAAAAAAATATTAAAATAAGAAAAATGTTCAAATCTGGAAACTTAATTTACGATTTGTTGTTGTTGTTTTACTTCAGGATTTTTGTTTGCTGTTTTACTTGAAGGAGCTGGTCAATTTTCATTTCCTTAATAGCAGATTAAAGCGTGCTCTCTTGGGGTAATCAGCTGTTGCCCCTTCTAACTGTTAGTGCAACCGATAGCAAACCTGTGTATCAACTCCTCCTGAAATAAGGTGAGGTAACGCTTCAATCCTTTCTTATCTAGTAGTATATATGTCTTCTTGACCTTTGGTCTATAGCTTTATCTATATCTCATCTCGAGCTGAACTAAAACTAAATGAGTCTTCTGAGAGAAGTTTTCAAAAACCTCTTTGGCATTTTTAAAACATCCTTATTGCAACTACCGCAGATTATCAAAATTCTAAAGTGATGCCTCTACTCATGTCTTACTCAGAGAAAATAGGCGACTGTAGTCACTGGAGATTGCAATGCAGTTTGAGAATTTAATAGTCAACACTTTAACCCCATTATACTTAAGGAAGCTTGAATTTTCTAGCGAAAATTGTCTCTGCTATACAAGTTTATTAAAATTAAGCCTTGCAAGTAGACCATTTACCTACCTGACAAAATATTTTTATTTCCTTGTGAGGTTGTTTGCCTATCAACACGCCATTATATACATATCCCTGAAACTCAAGTTATAACATCGGTATACACTGTCAGTGTTATGGGTATTACACTTATACCATCATATACCTGGTAGTTTGAGCCATTATGTTACCTTTTGGAACAACTGCAGATCACATAGAACTTTACATCTACAACCTCCAGAATATATTGTAATTTACGTAACATCATCTATGATTGCGGAAAGCTCTGCGATCATTGGAATTCTTCCCAAAAGCACTACAAGTAAAACACATTTTCCCCTAATAACTGATCACATTCTTTAGGTGTAAATCCCTCCCCCTACTACGGGAAATCGGCACGCTACTTAAAACCGGACAAATCCTTACCCTCCATGCTTGGGAATTTCATGGAACTGCCGTCTCAAGTATTACTAACCATTAACCGGGCATATCATATCTTACAGAGCATAATTGTTTCCAAAGCCTTCTGGTGTCAAAAAAGCTGAACTCATGGGAAATCCCTTGCACTTTAGGAATTTAACTTGGTTAAACACAGAATATATAGCATGTAGATGTAGCGTCAACTATGTCACTTAACAAACAAATGTCTGTTAAGAAGACATCGCTCCCTAGCAGCACAAAAATGTTATAACGAAGTTTCTCTCGAATACGTATTTTTCACATCTAAATTTATCTTTCTCACAAGATATATGTATTTCGATTATTAAGGTGTAAACAATCTTTTTATACAAAACTTTGACGTAACTTTCATTTGCATTCGAATTAAATATATGTAATACTCTTGAGTCCGACTGTCACGCCGAAGTCTGCGTGTTACCAACAAAGTGGAGTTTTAAATCACAAGTGTGATGGACGTCTTCTAAAGACACGTCACCACAAGGTGCGATGGTAAACGCCAAAGTCCAATTGTTTTATACGCTCTTCAATCTAAAGTACAGTGGCATGTATCGTAAAAGACAGACGGTGTCGTTAAAATATACGTATGTAGCGTCACGCTATGTAGACGTCATTAGTAACGTCGTTGCGCGCAAACGTCATGATAAAGTAAATGAAACAAGGCTACATATTTCTTAAATTTGAAATATAAATTATTTCAATGATGATTCATAATATTATCTTGATTTGGTGCCTTGGCTTAATTTAAAGATATACACATTGAAAAGACGTGTTTTAGTTGTCATTTTTGTGGAAATATGAAGTAATCTAGCAACAAGTCTCAGAGGGGTTGATTTTCTCGAATATAAAATATATTCAGAAAATCTACAGTCTCTCAAAAAACAGCATTTTTATTGTTGTTTACCTTTTCTTTAAAATGATTTGAATTGAACATAGGAGTTGGGATACCTTTTTTGTAGTTTTATGTGGATGTCAAGGAATTTTTGTTCTATTATTCTACATAATTCTCTTTTGATCATAAAGAACTTAAAAAAAGATATATCACATCGGTGTTGAATTCATTATGGATCTAGCACCAAATGAACAATTAAACCATTTACTATATTTCAACCCGTAACATGTTTTAACTCTACGTCATGAGCCATGCTTTTGCATCAGTAGTAAACAGCATATTTTCTGTAAACTGGACAATCAAATGTCACATCAAAGGCCAACCTCCGACTATGCTTTACTCCTATTGGTCAATATACTATATTAACTACGAGATAAAATCGTATCTTTCTACTACGGCCAAATGGGATCGGAAAGGGTCGTACATATTGGCCGTGCGTGGTTTTCGATGATGACAGTACATTAACAATAATAGATTAAAGTGATTGTGACGTCACACTATGTTGATGTTATTGATAACGTCGTTTTGGACAGTTCATAATCTCTCCTAGATTATAGCGTCAGTTAGTCACGACCATACATCTTCAAAACAACATGAAAAAACCATATTGTATAGAAATTTTATAGTATGCTTATATTTGCTGCAAGTTAGCTAATAATACAATATAAAAATAAAGTATTCAAACCATAATGGGTGGTAAATGTAGTTAAACCAATATCGGACTTCTGCGTTTTTACGTTTTACGTGAACCATCAGATTTTTGCGTGTCACACCATCAATGTTTGGGGCATACCATCAGAAGTCGCATTGCACCTTTCAGCTATGTTAAGAGGGTATCAGAATTTTAGCACGTGTGGGTTTGGGAAATTATATAAGTCCCGCTGATTATTTATGAGATGTTTTTGATATTTCGATAATTAACAAACATCTACCAAAATTAATATAACTAATTATTGGGTTTGTTCGAATCAACACCAAATATTTCTTATATCTCGCAAAATTTAAAATGTATAAGTCGTCCAATGACGTGTTGAGGTTGACTAGGTCACATCGGCACTTGCAGCTGTAAATAAACATGTGGACTTCAATGATATGCATGTATCTTTAAATTTAACTCATTCACAATTAGCATGGACGGGAATCGGTAAAGGAAACAGCTGAACGAGCTAGGACTTATTTGTACTTTCCCTAGATATTGTTTTATATTATTCAATATTTTGAGATAGAACAAAAACG
>WFKH01011925.1:97537016-97548572 GCA_016163765.1 Magallana hongkongensis | reverse complement strand
TGAGGTGATAATTTCGGTCGGGGCGTGATCAAATCCAATAAAGCCAGAAGGGCTTTATGATAGATTTGATCACGCCCTGACCGAAATTATCACCTCATAATATTCAAAGAATGATTCCTTATTACTTATATTTATATAATTTTAAGCCATCGTACGATTAAATGTTTAAATATAAATAAGCAAACCCCGCTGGCGCATCAATTTGGCGTCATTTGGGTTATATAGTACAAAATCGATACGTAGTGTTATCACAGACAAAGACACTGGAATATGTAAATATTTCTTAGTAACAAGCACAATTCCAAATTGATAGGACTTGTAATTTATAGAAACATTTATTTAACTGACTGAAAATCCACCAATGTTTTGTTTCTGATTTATAACCACATTAAAAATAATAATGTACTTTGAATACTTAATGTTTATGAAAATAAGTGTGACAGTACATCGATAACAATCTATATTACATTTGCAGAAATGTCTGTGAGATCAGCTCCAGGCAATGTTTTTACCTTCACTAACTACCACGTGATGAGTCCTCTCTTGTATCACTGACAAACCTATCCCACGACGTGTATTATATTCCTAGCAATCACAATGATGAAAAAATAATATTTACAAAACATATATAGTGTTCACAAATATCATTATTTTGGAATAAGTGTCTATTCAATATGTCCTTTTTTCTACTTCAAATGTTCAACTTGCATTTTCCTTTATATATAAGATCGGCTTTTTTTTTGGCGCACATTTCCAAGTCAATATCCCGGAACCTTTTCTGTATTCGCATGGACCAAACTTTAATGCCTCCCCGCCTTAAAAATCGCTATAGACTGCTGTTTAATTCAAAGTTTTGCCGGATTTTCCCAATCTTGAACATTATTCAATGAGTCTACAAGAATGTTATCAGCTAATAGAAGTAGAAGGACATGTGTCTCATATTAAATAGATGCTTCCAAGAATAACCAAGGAGCCACTCTTTACTTCATTTTTGCTTAGCATCAAGAGAGACGAAATATTATGCAGCTGGTTGTTAATGATCTGTTGCAGTTATAATTGGTGTTGATGTTTTTGGGTTTTTTTAATTTTATTGTAATTTTCATAATTATTACAAGGAATTAAAGATACAAAGCAAGTATTTATTGGCACTCACACACCCTTTGATACACTTGCATACATAAATATCAGAAACACATTCTAATTGTTTACAGGAAAATTAAAGTTCAAAAATATTTTTCCAGTTTGACCATTGTTTGTAAATTTTTAACATTTAACATGATTTAAAAGATACGTATCTTACAACCTTATATTTGAAAAAAAGATATGTTGTAGTAGCCCCTTTAAGTAACTGATATTTTTGTTTTATGTTAAAATATACTGTTTGGTATACAAAATTATAAAGTTGACAACTTTGTTATCCTGATTTAGAGGTTCATGTTGTTTTAGTTCTATGCACATTGAAATGTAGGGTCTATGGCTTATGTTGTAATGTATATGGTTAAAATACACACTTGGTGAAAGTCTGTATATATGTGAAATAAGCGAAAAATTTGCAGTTTGGGGATAAAAAATAAAAAAAATCCCTTGTGAGATTCAAACTCGGGATGTTCGGGTCACAAACCCAACACGTTATTCACTTAGTTTACATGCGTTACAAAAGGTCAATGCACCTGATATTCTCCTATACACGGAGGATGATTAACTTTCACTGTGACTCCTTGGAGGCGAGGTGGCAGAGATGACTGAACATACCATTCAAAAATATGAGTTAATGATTTTCTGCACCCAGTAAATGCAGAAACACTATAGTAGCAAAAGCTGCTCAGAATTATTTTGAAAGCACATAGAGCAGAAGACTCATACGAGGTCAAATCCCTTTAGATCATATAAAATGTCATGCAATTTGAGCCAAGTACTGACCAGCTGGTGTTCATTTTTTTATTAAACGGACATAGCAAATCACGCTACAAAATGAGTGTGCTCTTGGGAGAATATACAATACTTTTCTTAAAGCATTCACCTTGCACGAAGCATATCCTTGTATAAATACTTAATAGTAAAGATAATGCGAATGCACGTTGCATGATATGGACAAAAAACCCCGCATCTATATAATGTTTGTTTAAACATGTGATAATATGAGAGACATCTTTCCTGCTCATCCGGAAAAAAATCTTACAACAAAACGAAATCCGACAACTGCCCGCCAGTTATAAAAATCCTTATATGTGAGGGGGAGGTTGCGCGTAGTACAGCAAAAACTTCAATTTCACTGTTAATTTCATTTTTTTATATTCTCCCTAAAATCGGAGGGTGGAAGGATCTCCATCATAATAGGTAGATTTTAGGAAAAAAATGTTTGATGCAAACAAAAAGGGGTGGGGGCAAGGGGCTCCCTGATTACCCTGATCTCTCCCTGATATATAGAGAGAGACTATAGCACTTTTACTATATTGAGTTGGTGTCATTGGTAGTCGTCGAAAAGTTTACAATTTGTTTTTTGTTGGAACTGGCCGCTGTGATACTGTAAGGGGATTATAGAGTCCTAATAGCTTTAATTTCTGACTGGACCTTATATTTTAGAACAAGAAAATCCAAAAGAGAGAGAGAGAGAGAGAGAGAGAGAGAGACTGAGAGGGAGAGAGAGAAAGAGAGAAAAAACAATGTAACCGGATCATGACAATAAGCCGTGCAATAGAAGATATTTCATGTATATATAAATAAAAAGAGAAATGTTAAAAGACCATTTAATTGAACAACATAATATTTTTGATTTTAGCGATTGGCATAAAAAGAAAGAGAGGGGGATGAGTTTATAAAATATTTAATATCCGACATAATTTGAAATAAAAAAAAACTCATCTAAAATGATGAATATGAAAATTGTTTTGTTTATTAATGTATGTTATTGTTGTTTATATATATATATATTTCATTTTCATTCAATATTCGAAATAACAAACATAACCATATTAAGACATTTAGTAATATCTTGAGCAAGGTGTCAGGCAGACAATTTAATAATTTTATTACTGCGACATTCACACCTTTTGATCTACTGTTGTATGTGTACTATATACAGACACTGCCCTACTGATCCTATTCTGAAGTTAAACTTCAAAGACATTTTGATGTCATATCCGGCTATCCTCCAACTCTATTTCGAATAATTATTATGTTGAGAAATATTTTAATTTGTTGAAAATAAAATCCGCAACATATTTATTGATATTATAATTAAATCAAATTTATTGTGAACAAATAAAAAAGGCACTTAAAAATCAACTTTGAAATCGATGTAAATATTTTTTTTTCATTAAATAAGCTGTTATATTATGTTAATTTGACTCCGATTTGTAATACATAATCGTATCTAAGAGGGAGGAGGGTGTCGGGAGAAATAAAATTTCTTAAATTTTCATAGTTCAAATGTAGAAAATAGGTCATAGACCCTCCCCCTCCGGCGTAAAACATAGATATACTTCAGACACCATCCCCTGAAAAAAAGTTTCTGAATATAGATCTGCGCATGTAGTAATGAATCTAAAGAAATAGAAACCCATTCTCTTTCTTTTTAGCAATAGGAAATAATAAAAACTTATCCATGCAGATATTATCTTAAATATGCATTTAAAAAATAATAATATTTTGATTCATTTTTTAAACATTGTAACTGCTAAAAGAAATAGAAACAGTGAAAAACAGTGCTGGTTGTAAACAGATAGCCATGTTATGACCTTGAATTGCTAGTACTATAAATTGGTCACTATGATACTTATGTATACCTAGATACTGCGCCATGAATTGTGCTAATGATAACTAATAGAATGAACTCTGTGACTATTGTAGCAATGCGTAGTATTCCTATATGATGTTATGAAACCAGGTGCATAATGCGGGCACAAATATCCAAATTGAGAGTTTATGACTAGATTGTCATATTTGGCGATTCTGTGTCTCCATCGATAGCTCTGGTACTCTATACTGAGTCATGTATTGCCTATTCTATATAACCTTTGCTACCTTTTAAACCATGAACTCATGTATACTGTTATATATGACACTCTAATATTGCTCGCAAGTGATGCGTCATATTAAGGCGGGAGACCCAAAGACTGCATCCCAATACTCTTTGTCATAAATGAGGTTAATTAATTCTGGCACAGTAAAATACAAACTGAAATTATATAAACAAGTTGTCAACAAATTGTCATATTTGGCGATTCTGTGTGTAATGAAGGCCCTCATATTGCAAGTTAGTCTTGTAATGCTTGTTCCATCTATTTAACCTTTGTAACCTTTAGGCCATGTATGAATGCAAGTATTATAAGTAAGCGATGCATCATACCCAGGTGGGGGATTTAGAGACTCGGATTATGAGACTCACAACCCACATCACAATATTCTTTCTGACGGTTTTGACAGTTTTGTTACTTTATTAAGAAATAAAATTTAACTCTGGAATTTTAACATTAATGTTCACTCATGATCATCGTAGATGGGCCGGACTGGTCAGAACTGTCAATCATAAGTAAAATGTTATATATACTCATGTAAAATGATGTTAAAGATATTCTTTGATTTGGGCTGCTTTTAATGGTTGTAATATATACTATACTATTACGCTTGTTAATAAACTACTTGGTAACCAACAATTAGACTTGTTGATTACTCAGGAGGAAGGCTTACATGGTCAGTATTCCGTACAATGGCGTACAATGGGGTACAGTGCTGATCAGTGGGTAGGTACAATGTTGTTCAGTGGATTACAGTGGAATGCAGTGGGGATCTACACAGTATGATACAGTAGGATACAGTCGCTCTGTACAGTAGATTTGAAATAGAATTACAGATGGGTATAGTGATTATACAGTAGATATCAGACAATGTCAGTCAATTTTCGAGAATATCAGTAGATTTTGAATTCACAATGGAAGTAAATCATTTGAAAATATCCTAACTCTTAGAAACTCTCCAGAGTAATACGCCAGAAGTGTAAGGGGTGATGCATTGAGCCTTGTGAGGGAATACATTCGCCCTGAGTGTCCTAGATCTGTAGGGGAGTCGGTCGTTTATGTTAATGTGTTGAATGCAGGGGACGAGAATCAAAAATCAATAGCAAGGTACAAATAATCATCTGATAAACCCTGTTGTTTTTATTGTAAACTATTGATGACAGTCGTAATGTGATTTTTTGTTTGTTCAAATATTGAGCTTAAACACTTGTTGTTTTTAAAATAAATTAGGGTGATTTAAGTCAATTTTTATAGTGACTTTTTTATGATAAAGTAAAATATGTTAAACTGAATTGTGAAAAAAGGCAAGATTTATCTCTCTCATAAATAAAAAATTAAGTGGTTGCATTACACGAAAACAGAAAAAGTGAAAATTGTTCCGTTTAATCGATATTGCACGTTTGAAATTCAATTAACAGATAGAGTTTTCCCCGGTATACTAAAATACCTATCCACTGACTCTTCAAAGTCCTCGTTTTTATATTATAATTGACTCTATACAATTCATTTTGATTTATGACAAGTTTTACTCTTTCAAATTCCGATCAAAAAAGTAAAATAAGCCACCAAACCAGAACGAAACAACAGAGTTCAAATAATTCAGTCTTTAAACCAAATACTATACTTCAACAACTTAATGCAACATTATCACTTGCACTACATGTATGTATAGAGCTGCAGTATGTTGTTTTTATTTCTAACTAGTAGTGATGTACATTTGAACAAGTAAACAAATATTCAAGACCTGTCACTCGCAAAAAATAACAAACGCTTGTTTATATCATATTAAATGGTCGTACTTGTTGGTTTTGTGTACGTAATTGCATATATTACATACTTCTTTATGTGGACGGATTTTAGATAGAACTACCATGTTTACCATGTTTTCCTTTCAGATTAACATAAAATATTTTATCTTATAATCAATGGAATTATTTCATTTATTTTCGTTTTTAATAGATGTTAAGAAATATTCTTGCATGATTTCGGTCGTTACGACAAATAAACGGTGTCAAAGATTTCAACGTTTTATACATTCTAAAGTAGTTTTTGAAATGTATGTTTGAGTCTATCTTTATCGTGTTCTTAGTCAACTCGCGTTCTGAGGCACCCCGTTCTGGAAAGTTCTTTCCATCAACATTAAAATCGCATCAAATTGTTTCATCATTTTTATCAACTTTTTGTATTAACCAAAGATGTCCAATATAAGATATCTGCCACTAACAGAGTTGGCGAAATAGAGTGAAAATTTACAGGACAATGTGTCCTGTAAATTTTTAAAATTTGCAGGACATAACAAAAATCTTCCGGACAAGTAATAAATAACACAAAAGACACATTTTACATTTTGAGACATCTTTTTTTAATGTGTTATTTTGTTCTAATTCTTCTTCTTCTCTGTGTTTTCTAGTTGTTACAAATTTTGTATATGGTATACTAAACATCAATTGTTTCTCGTTGTCATACCTCAACCACTTTTGTTAAATTTTTATCCCAAATTTGATTTCAATTTAATCAGGGACCAACCTAGAGCGAAATTTTAGGGAGACTTCACTTCTCTCTAGCAGAAAAATAGGGAGAAGTTTGTGAGAAATTAGGAAGACTTCCATTACTTGACAGTGGCATAACTCTTATGATGATATAAACAGATTCAACCTTTAATAATATAAAATAGAATAGAAGCAAGTCAATAAAAAATAAAACAACTAAAAATAAAAAATAAAAACTTATCCAATTTATCAAATTTAGTTATTTTGATGTATTTATATATTTTATAGATGAAATGTTTTGTAATTGTGTTGGATAAACGACAAATAAAATTAGTCTCTGTATTTCTGTGTATTTTGGAGGTATTAGTCCAACCCGTTGACCCAATTACAACAGTCATGTAGTGGATCTGTTTAAATATAAAGATAACTGTAAACAAACGGTTTTATGATTATTTTAGCATTAATTTTTGCTGAGTTATTAACTAAATACAAATTACCAACTAATTGTAATACCAACACTAAAGGTAATAAACATCGGTGGTACAGTATGTGGTTGCATCACCCGTATGTATAACCAAATGATAACCCCCTAAAGATAAGACAGTCTCGAGGTATTAATCACAACAGGGGTTAACTGAGGCTGTGAAAACGTCTTTAGAATTAGTTAATTATCATTTTATTGCCTTCGGGGTTAATTTACACAATTGTGAACTCATAATACAGGGCGACTTCAACTTCTCTTTCGGAGGAAATTCCGGCGATGTTACCGATCAAAAAGCGACTATTTCGCCCAAGTTGGTCCTTGTGTTTAAGTTAGTTTTTTTTATCATAATTTTATTAAATAACACCAAAACAAGTTTTTGAACTCTCAAATTCTATTAATTTCCAGTTTAGTATTAAATATTTACAGGACAGGATGTCCGACGTGGTTTCAACTTTTACCGGACATCCATAAAATCTATCGGAAATCGCCGGCAATCCGGCATATTTCACCAACTCTGCACTAATGCTTGATGAATCGTCCTATACTGAATATTCTCTATAACGTTAATTAGTTAACCCGCGTTCTTGGTTTCCCCGTTCTGGGAAGTTCTCTTCCAAAACTAAAATTAAGCAGTTAAGAAACGAATTGCTTTATTTTATTTATTCAACATATGTCAAATCTTAACTATTATGTATACTGTAAGTAATCCCCAGTAAATACATTCACTGTATGCGTAATCATTCAATATCATTTCATGGTAAGCACATATTTTGATACAAACTACCACTGACTTTGATCCGCCAAAGCGTGTCCACCACCTTACTCTCATTTTAGCCTTTCCGGGCTAGTTTATGGAAAATGAAAGTAGGTTTTTAATTTTTTTTAATAATTATTTATCAGATAAAAATTAAATTTAAATTTAATTATAGCTTACGGACATCATCCCACACGTGTTGAAATACTAAAGGTATAAGCAGTTACTCTGATGCAGACGTTGTTTAGTTTATTGGCAAAATGTCTTAATATATAAGTATAGATAAAAAAAAGAAGATCAATAGACAAACATGCACTCATGGTTAACAGAGAAAACAACGGATTCTTCTTGCATTCGCGTTCTGTGTTGAAAACGGCATACTTTGACCTGTTGAATATTATAATTTACCCTGTGATTTTTTACCTCAGGTAACTTTGTTAATACTAGACTTATGTCACGTGACATGTAAAGTAGCACGCATTCTAGGGAGTGATATTGATTGTCTATACCTGTTTAAATTCCTTCCCATCGAGCGATGGTTCCTTTATTTCTCTTAGATTTACTTAAAGGACATATCATGTTTCTCTCAAAAGCGTATTATTTTCATTATAACTGTATAATTTTTAATGTATTTGGGTGGTTAGGATAAGATATGTTTTACATAGGCGATACTCTCAGTGTGGTAAGTAATAGTCAGGATTATGATAATATAATAATACATGTACATAATTTAAATTAACATGAAATCAGCCATATGACTGTATAGTTTACAACAACCGAGCTCCTCCACCACATTGCTGCCTTTCAGGGGGTGAAATACGCTACAGGAAAGATTTGTCAATGTTGTTGGATGGGAAAGTCACGGGAAATGATTGCAATTGCGAAAAGTGTCATACACATTGTTTTGGGGAATTTATTGAACAAAAATGATACAGCTGAAATAAAAATTTGACCCTTTTCCAAAAACATAAAATGCATTGTGATTATCTTCATTTTATTAAAGCAAAATAAAAACTCATTATTACAAAAAAAATGTTAATATACCATGGTTTACATGACTCGATCCTGGGCCTCAATATTATCGGATTATTGATTTTGTGCGTTATTGATAAATCTACTTGTTAATTCTTTTCGAACACGTGTTGACATCAACCACTGATTTACGATCATCAATGCCTACTTATACGGCCGATGATATATGTTATATTTCAACGCAGTTTAAATCCATTTTGACATTAAATTTATATTTGAAATTGACAAAACTCTATAACGAATGATTTGAAAAAAAAATAAGCGAGGAATAAAACAGGACCCAAAATACGACGTGAAGGCAGTCATCCTTTAATGGAAGACACTTTTTGAGAAAAAAATATGTTATTGCTAAAATGGAAAGATGGAAAGAAAATTATGAACTAAACATTATATGAGTTCCCTGAATATCAATCAAATCAAATTTCAACCAAAAATATATTTCGTTTTTTTTTTTATCCTCAAGTAAAATGAATGATATTATTTAAAGCAAATAACATTAATGGGTAGTTCTAAAACACCTAACTTAAAAAAAAATGTATATAGTGTCTTTGTGTGTGATAACACAAGGAATCAATTTTGTAATAAATAATGAAATACATTTCACTAATGATTTTTTTAATATTTAATTGTACAATTGTTGAAAATTATATAAATTAAGTAATAACAAACCATTCTTTGAATATTATGAGATGATCAAATACGGTCGGGGTGATCAAATCTATCATAAAGCCTTTCACGCTTTATTGGCTCCATCACCCCCGACCGTGTTTGATCACCTCATAATACTCAAAGAATGATTCCTTATTCCTTCAATCAATACAATTGCCTGATAATGTCAGGTACTTTAAACTGCAGCCGAAATAGCAGCTGATAAACACATGTTAACGGAAACTGGTAGAGACCAATGCCACTTCAGACAGAAATTGTAAGGTTTAACCTTCAAATGAGAAGGCAGTGAAGACTGCAAAGGTCATTTTTAAACAATAACAACTTAGAATATATGATGTTGAGAACCCAGTCTAAGCAGATACATTGTGGGATCGAAGGCTCTTTGTAATTAAACGTTTAAAGCGCATGGTCCGAATAAAATGGACGTAAATTTTGATATTTTTAACAATTTATTTTTTTAAATGATTATAGGGATTGCTAGGTTTAAGAAATACAAATAAGTATTTTTGATAAAAAATGAAGTGTATGTTAAATGTATTATGATGTGTATAATATCAATTATGTTTTAAATCTTAAAACATCATGCTCATTCAGGTTCCTAACCCGGAATCAGATAACAATGATCGACAGCAAAGCTTTTGCGGGGCTATCTCAGCTGAAAGAACTGTAAGTAACGTTTCTTCTGTTACTAACTATTTAATTCTTGATGAAAAGTATTGCATTTACATTTAATCCATTTCAGTATTTTCCACGACTCTCTATATATTATCATTCCACTAAAATGACCCCAAATGAGAGGCTATATCATATTGTTAACACAAACTCAAATTGACAAAACGTTATATTTACAAAACATAATAATTTAACACAAATATTAACGTATTATCCGCTAATGGAGTCGATGTACTTTGTAGTTTGTACACTTTAAAACCAACAATTTGTTTCATGAGTTGTCATTTTTCATCGTTACACTTTCATTTCGAAAAAGTGGTATTTTTATAAGAAAATTAAGGAACTGTTTTGTTGGAATAATGAAATTGTAGAATTTCAAACGTTACCAAAACCGTGTTTTAAAATATGAAAACGGAGTTCTATGTCAAAAAGTACACATCATTTTAAAACACCTTATCTTTTTTTTACATATGAAACCTCACGAATTTTTACAAATGACTATATTTTCCAGAACTCAAAATTTTTGCATTGAATACAACAAACCATTGTTTAACTACAAATTTTACGATGGATCTTGTTTAGTTAACTTAATATGGAATGCTACACCAACAATTTGTTTTATGGATTGTTATTTTTCATCATTACACTTTCATTTCGCATTCACTTCATTTTGCATTCATTTCACTTTAACTTGCATTGAATACAGCAATCCATTGTTTAATTTCAAAACTTACGATGGATCTTGGTTAGTTAACTTAATATGGAATGCTACACCAACAATTTGTTTCATGGTTTGCCATTTTTCATCGTTACACTTTCATTTCGAAAAAGTGGGATTTTTATAAGAAAATTAAGGAACTGTTTTGTTGGAATTATGAGATTGTAGAATTTCAAATCAATTGTTAATAATAACTATCGATATCTTAAAACACGGAATTATCAATGTTTGGTTTGTTTTACGCTCTAAGATATATTTAAGAAAATGGTGAAACATTCTTCTAGCACTAATTTCAAACCTCTAATGAAACCTTTAAAAATGATTTCGTATGGAGCTAAATTATAAGTCAATGTTTTATTAAATTGTCATTGAAACATAATAACAGTCAATTCAATAAAAACTACCATTTTTTGAAGTGTTAGGGCTTATGTTGATTGTAGTATAGGGAAGCCAAAGACATTATCCATAGAACTGAAGGTATATCCTTTTGTAGCTAGCATCAGTACACGTAGTCAGAGATAATTCAATTTAATCAACAATATTCCATTGCTAAACTGGATTGTGTAAGAGGCAATATTGAACTAAAACCTCACATAAATACAAAATCAATAGGTTTTATTACGAGATGTTTTATTAAAAAATGTATAATCTTCCTATATTTTAAAAACAATTCAATAAAAAGAAAAGAAAAAAGGTCATAAAACAGAAAAGTAATAATTGTT
>WFKH01011925.1:97522594-97535154 GCA_016163765.1 Magallana hongkongensis | reverse complement strand
AGTAACGTCATGAAATGATAAAACTACGCATGACTTGAATTTAATAAAATAAACAAAAACAGAATAAAATTATCTTGTAGACATTATAATTTATTTATGAAAAAAAAATATTGATGAAAATACCATGAAAAGCTTATTTACAATCAAGGTTTTAAAAAATACAGGGACCAGTGCTGAAGGTCAATATAACGGCGGTACATTTAAATATGTCGGTGTCTTCACAGTTCTTTTTTCTGCAATTTGATACTGCATGAAGGAATGCTGATAATGTGCAGTGTATAACTGAGAATTAATTATTTAATTCTACCGGTATAATAACAAATTATTAAAAATGAATATATAAGTATGACAGAAATACGGTAATTGAATTTAACAGAGATATATGTAATCTCGAATTTTGATGCATTACTGTAACAGTATGTGTACATTATTCTGCATAATTATTTTACTTGTTTCAAGGCTTCGATATTTTCACCCAAACCTGGCGTTTTATAGCAGTTAGATGCCGGTGTTCAGTCACTGAAACATTCTGTTTTCCCATATTCCGTGCGTTCACCTTGCACACACATTGCGTTCACCGTGCGTTCACTTGCGTTCTCCGCTCCGTGTTCATTTACTGTTCATTTATTGTTCAGTCAGATAATATTTTATTTAGGTTTTTAACAATACGTTCATGTTGTTTATTGTTATATTAACAATAACTCCCGGGGCACTTCGAATAAATCGTTCATCTTGCGTTCACATAGAGTTAACATATCGCTCACCGTGCGTTCACCGTTCACTTTGCGCTTGCCCTTCGGTTCGCGCTCTGCGTTCGCGCACCGTTCAAAAGCGCTCACCAAATTCCGCTCAGCGTGCGCTCACCATTTGTTTATAGTGCAATCACCTTGCGCTCACCGTTCACTCTCTGTTCAATGTTTAATGTGGTAAAATAGAACCGTTCAGCGACTGTGTACATATGTAATGGATATATGCCGAAAACAGTTATGTATGAAATAATTTAAAACAGTTTCGAGGCCCGTTAGGGCCGAGAACTGTCTGATATTTTTTCATACAAAAGTGTTTGAGGCATATATCGTACTTAAAACACTGCCATTGAATTTCATTGTTGATTTACCGGAGACAGCCCGATTTTAAAGGATACCAGTACTGTAACCACTGGTAACGGTCTGATATTAAGAAGCTCAATAATATCGGACTGTCACAAGTAAAATTTTGGACTGCTGGAACAAAGGAATGACATCACAGCAGTGTTTTAATGTTCATTAACTAAATGGAAAAAAAAAACGATTTCTCAAAAAATATTTTTATGAATTAATTATTCCTTATGAATGCCGTAACATAACGTCTATTTATTTACATTTCATTTTTTCTAGTGATATGCATGTCTTTTGAGAATTGTTATAAGTGATAAACCATCCGTTAATGTCTTGATATCATATTTCAGAGAAAGAGAGAGAGAGAGAGAGAGAGAGAGAGAATGTGGGTTCACTATTTGGAAGCGAAGGTAGATTACAATGAACATTTTTATAAAGCATTTGATTTTTCAAAGCCAAGCAGTAGCACATGAATAATGTCGTAAAATTGTCTTGAAAATCCGAATTCATAGCAAGCATGTAGAATTTGTGTTATAATATATAGATTTGTAATAAACTCGGCCGGAAATCGATTGATTTTTTTAGAGGGGGGGGGGGGAAGGGTTGAATAGAAACACATACCATTTCAAATCTCTCTGCACTCATCGTTGTGTTTTTTAAGGAAATGGCCTGGTAATCTGAGTCCTTTTTATATGCCATACAAGGCAAACTTTAATTAGATTTAGCACGCATAAAATAATCGAAGAAAATTTCAATCGAGAATTTTATAGGCAAAGGTTCACCGATGTACACACATTTGGGGTGATTTTTTATTTTATTGGACGAATAATCAACAAAGACATCATGATTAAGATTAGACTGTTATATAGTGCACATGTTGATAATATACTGTAGACGTACTTTTGTCCGCGTGGTATAAATTTACGCTATGAACGCGGGCACAAATTTTCCGCGGAATTTTTTCCCAGTGTACTTAAAGTGCATTTTGGAATGAAATTTTGAAATGGCATTACATGAATAAGGATAATCGGAAGTTACTACATTACATAACACTTGCATATACGTTTACCCAATGTATATCGTTTTTATCTATGCAAACTGTCAAACAAATTTGTATTGAGAATTCACAAAATAAATAATTTTATCTCCTAAAGATTTGAATTTTCTGTAAATTTACTTGCATGAAATTTAAACTACTCCCAGCTTGAGATAACGGCACGTGTCAAACGACAAATAGCCCCAAGCGGGTCTGTCTTTCAATGACCCAATTAACTACACGCTAAGACCCGTGTTTTTACTGCAATTTTTAGATCCCTTTGTGCTCTGACTTTTAATTGATAAAACTGATCAACTCATAATTTAAACGACATGTGAACCCATAAATTGACAGTTAATAAAGATTAAAATATTTACCGACCAGTGCACAACCGATAATTATTGTTCACTGTGAACAGTTCTTACAATATGTCCAAAGTTGGACAAATTCTAGGTAATGAAAATCACTCAGAACTAAATTTAATAATAATTATTCAAATGATTTTTTTTCATTCAAAGAATCCGCGTAAATTTTTAACCGCGGATTATATTGATATTGTGACTCCGCGGAATTATGACCCCGTGGAAAAAAATACGTCTACAGTATGTTTAGCATAGAAGTGTATATTATGTGTAAGGGACAGAAGCATTAAACGTCCCATTAATTGCTAAGTTTGGGATCCTTTGATGTATTCTTATCAATAATTTGAACTACAGCCAAATTATCTGAGTGAAGTACAATAGTTGAATTTTTTAAGGTAGGGCTCCACATTTCTAAAGCAATTACAATGGGTAAAAACTCACGTATCAAAATGTGGTACTGTAACCAATCAGTTGTAAAAGGATGAAAAATCCAATTCCTTACAAACGTTCCCCCAAAACCTAAATTGCTAGCGTCTGTGAATAGGTGTAGGGAAGAAGAGGAGTGCGTTATACCTGATGGGAAAAAAGCCTTACCATTAAAATGTTCTAGAAACCCAGCCCAAGCTTTCAAATCTGCACTTGCTTCCAAATTAAGTTTTCGATGGTGATAGGGTTTTTTGAGACCAATTGTAAGATTAATAAGTCTTCTTAGGAATGTACGCCCAGGAGGTACTACATTGCATGCAAAATTCAACATACCAATCAATGATTGGAGCTCTCGTAGCGTAGCTGATTTTTTATTCTGAAACTTATTAATCTCTGATTTAAGTTGGTTCAACTTATCCTGTGGTAACCTGACTTGAAAGCACACTGTGTCAAACTCAAGACCCAAAAAAGTTTATGTAGTAGTTGGGTAAACCGTTCTTTCAGTTTTAATTGGAAGTCCTATATCTTTTGCCAAGCCATGAAAAGCTAAAAGAGCGCTGTAGCACTCAGACGATTGTGGTAGGCCTAGGAAGAGAAAATCATCTAAGATATGAACACAGTGGGAAACTGAAAACTTAGACTTCAAAATCCACTGAAGAGCAGTACTGAATTTTTCGAACAAATTACATGCGTAGCTAAGTCCAAAAGGTAAAGTCTTATCATAATAATAATGACCATTTAACATAAAACCCAAAAGCTCAAAATCATCAGGGTGTATAGGAATTTGTTTGTAAGCATTTTCAATATATGTTTTAGCTAAGTGAGCACCTGTTCCTTATTGTTTTATAATCTCTATAGCTGTTTGGACTGATTAGTATTGCACAGAGCAAAATTCTTGAGGAATATGGTGATTAATGGAATCACCTTCCGGAACGGACAAGTGGTGTATTAAATGGTACTCCCCTGGTGATTTCTTTGGGACTAAGCCTAGAGGGGAGACCTGAATGTTCGGAAAAGGGGGTTCCCTAAATGGCCCTGCTATTCGAGAACATTGTAATTCCTGTTGAATTCGCTGCATTAAAATAGATTCCTTTCCTTTAATGGAAGACAAATTTGAAGAAAGCCGAAATTGTCTAGGCCCTTGATAAGGAATTTTAAAACCAAATTTAAAACCTTCTATCAAAAGGTTGGACAATGTCTGATCATACCCTTTTAAATAGTCCGCCAAGACGTTTTGATTTATTGGGGTAGTCATCTTACTTTTTGATTTAGGTGGGGGCTTAGGAGTGCTTGAGCTGGGATCCCTGGTGAAATGTTCGGACTTATTTTGTTTGAACTTTGGACAGAGTTTCCGACAGTGTTTGCCTGCACAGATTTGACAAACGTGAGGGTGGGGGCATGCAATGTCTTTTGGGCAGGCACCATGGTTGTTATATGCATAACAGTATCTATGCTTAAGGGGGGGGGGGGGGGGCACGAAGGGGCTGTTGCTTTTTGGATTTTAATTTATAATCCAGTCCCAAGACCAGTGCTTCCTGATAAAGCTCTGCATTTTTGTGTTGCCAAAGACATGTAGCTGGGTCTTTCTGTCTCCAACGGCAAAACTTGTTGTCGTACTGGAGAGCAGCTTGATCCCCACATGACTCAGCAATTTTTTGGACCGTTTGGGCGTACAGCATAAGATTCGCTATTTCATGTGTGTATTTTTAGGCTAATATAGCTAAAAATACTTGGAATGCTTCAGTCCATTTTGAAATAGTTTTGATTGGATCTTTTTCATTTGATTTGAAAAACATCAACTGTCCGTCCAGGTCAACCGACGAATAACTAGCTTTGGCAGTCGAGTTGGTTTCAGAGGGTAATAACGACGAAAACGTAATGTATTCCTTCCCCAGCATGAATTTTGGCCCGTAACTTATCATCAACTCCCAGGGTGAGTAAAGTTGCACATGTTTGGACATGCTCAGGAGCCCTACTGGTTTGTAACGATGAGGAAATACCTGTAATGTCCTGAAGAAGAGACTGGGCAGGTTGTAGACCATAGTGAGATCCTTCCGCACTGGTGTCCTCTGGTATTGACGATGCCGTGACCGTGGCTGCAGGTCCAGACCTTGTGGCTGCCGAGGGTAATTCTGATTGGCGGGTTATGATCTCCCTACAGGTTTCCTCAGTTGTAGGGATGATAGCTGCCATACAGGCTCTTACCATACTTTCGACATCTTGTGTTGAGGATGGCGTTGTACTTTGGAAGGTATCAGTTGTTGCCACTGCTGGCATCTCTGCTGGCTGAGAGTCGGTTGACTTCCTCTTTCTTTTAGATCTTGAAGCCATGCTGTATAAGGGAAGGAAATAAAATTAAGAATACATTACATGTATGGCATATATAGGTTGAGGATATGCTTTGAGCTAATAATTATATGCTTGAAGCTAGAGGTCCCCAACCTTTGAATTATTACCAACAGAGTTGGTAAGCATGCTTTAAGCTATAGGTATGCTCGAAGCTAAATGCTTGAGCTAATTCATGCTTTAAGCTAGTAAAATATGCTATGAGCTAGAGATATGCTTGGAGCTACCATATATGACTTGACTTAGCAGACAAGCAATAGGTTATTGTAACATAGCTTTTGGGTATATGCAGCGCATATCCAATCAGCTAAGTTAAAAGTATTCATCCATATATAATACACAATGAACCCATTGTACAAATGTTCAACATAAATTAAGTCAGACATTACCTGTTTCAAGCCAAATACTCAAATACAGAATCCCCTACTAGGCAAATGCAGCAGTTTGGATGACCGAATGCTGAAAGATAATGTCAAATTAAAGAATTAGTACATGTAGTATGTATCAGTTTAAGACATTTGTCCAATTATATTATTATCACTGTATAATATTTCAACAATGTTGGTCTTTAACTATAACAATAATAAACTAAGTTTTTAGGTATTTTTTACAATGTCATATGCAAGTTGCAATCTAACAGTACACCATGCATATTTGTGAGTTATATGCAACAATATTTGTTAGAAGCCCCTGACTTCTTACTTAAAATAACAGCCGTTAACGCTGGTTTGCCCGATCATGTGAAAGGAGAATTCCTCTTAATTGTCTCATGAGTTTATGGTATCCATAATGATTCAAATGGACACCATCACACAGAATCTGTTGTTTGCTGTCAAAGAACCCTCTTAATCTTCAAAAAGTTAGCTGGTGATTTCTGCAGAAGTCTTGTAACAGACAATTCGCTTCAATAACTCTTTATTTGTAAAGATCCAGAGAAATGGATCTGGTCCTTTCTCTTGGAAAGTAACTGAGAATAGTAACAGTCTTCAATGAGAATCTGTTTCTTAACTGCGTAAGGAATGTAACAAGCTTAGCAACGACACATTCTGTGCTCCAGTCCCTATTGGCCGCGTCCAAATCATTTCCCCCTAGACACACTATAAGGTGTTGTGGTCTGTGGTGTCTCACTACACTAGTCAACAGTCCTAAATGGCGATCACATGAAACCGATCGTCCGCTGATTCCAAAGTAATTCACTGAACACTGGCCTACTATATCATACGCTGTAGCACTCGAATTGTGTACGTCGAGATGAGATTTTAGTCGCTTCACATGAGAATCGCCGATACACAGGGTAGACATTTTGAATAGTGCGCGCTCCCATTACGTAACATGTACAATGATGAAAATCACATTGCAAATGCAATAACCACTAACCTTGTTCATTCAATGTATCATGTCTCTGATATTCGAACTGTCACAATCGAAGATACTAGGTTCGCACGTAAAAGCCGTACACTGGTCACTTCGTCATTATCCGCGCGAGTTCACATCGCCATAGGTCCTGTAGAATTTCCCAAGTTACGCTATCGATTTCACTGCAAAACCACACAAGAATAAACCACTTTACCTAGTCTAAGTTATGCACTAGTTGTTGTTACATGTTCTGCTGATGGAAATACTCCTTGAATACGGATAATTAGCAAGTTTTATCGAAACACCTTCTCTCAGACTCGAAATCGTCTTTGTTTACAAAATAATAAAACTAGAATGCGCATGCGCAGTCAGCAAAGACGTAATTGGGATGCTATAAATACCCGGAAATCCCGACTAAGTGCATCAAAGACATAAATACAAGGCAACATATATAAATGCTTTATTGGCATAAATCATTTATATGATGTTGGGAACCCAGTCTAAGCAGCACATTGTGGGATCGAAAGCTTTTTGTAATTAAACGTTTAAAGCGCATGGTCCAGACGTCTCCTACGGGTTCGGATCCCGGATAATATTTCATTAAATAAAAATAATGGGTCAAATTAATACTTTGTCGTAAAAAATAATCGTAAATTTTGATTTTTTCAACAATTTATTTTTTAAATGATTATTGTGAATGCTAGGCTTCAAAAATACATACAGAAGATAAAAAATGAAGTGTATGTTAAATGTATTATGATGTGTATGTTATCAACTATGTTTTAATTCTTAAAACATCGTGCTCATTCAGGTACCTACATCAGAATCAGATAACAATGATCGACAGCAACGCTTTTGCAGGGCTATCTCAGCTGAAAGAACTGTAAGTATTGTTTCTTCTGTTACATGTACTAACTATTTAATTCTTGATGAAAAATATTGCATTTACATTTAATATTTTTCAATATTTCCCACGACCCTCTATATATTATAATTCCATTGTAATGACCCCAACTGAGAGCCTATATCATATTGTTAACACAAACTCAAATTGACAAAAGGCTATATTTACAAAACATAATAATTTAACACAAATATCAAAGTATTATACGCTAATGGGGTAAATGTAAATTGTACACTCTTAAACGTTTCCAAAACTGTCTTTTAACATATGAAAACTGAGTTCTATGTCAAATCATACACATTATTCTAAACCTCCTTATTTTTTTTACATGTGAAACCTCACGCAATTATGTAAATGACTATTATACCCAGGACTCAAAATGTTTGCATTAAATACAACGAACTATTGTTTAATTTAAAGAATTACGATGGATCTTAGTTAGTTAACTTAATATGGAATACTGTACCAACATGTTGTTTCATGGATCGTTACACTTTCATTTAAAAAAAAGTGGGATTCTTATGAGAAAATCGAAGAACAGTTTTGTTGGAATAATGTAATTCTTGAATTTCAAATTAATTGTTAATAATAAAAATCGATATCTTAAAACACGGAATTATCAATGTTTGGTTTGTTTTACGCTCTAAGATATATTTAAGAAAATGGTGAAACAATATTTCAAACCTCTAATGAAACCTTTGAAAATCGTGTCGTATGGAGATATATTATAAGTCAATGTTTTATCAAATTGTCATTGAAACAAAATAGCAGTCAATTCAATAAAAACTACCATTGGTTGATGTGTTAGGGCTTATGTTCCTTGTAGTATAGGGAAACCAAAGACATCATCCATATAACTAAAAGTATATCCTTTTGTAGCTAGCAGCAGTTGTCAGAGATAATTCAATTTAATCAACAATATTTCATTGCTAAACTGGATTTTTTCATATTTCAATCATCAATTTGTATAAAGCAAACTATTGGAAATCAAAACAATTAATACTTCCTATTATAAGATGTATTTGTGGGAAGAATTGGTGTTATTTTGTGATATCTGAGTACGCTATCAATAACGAAAAACTTTACGTCAAAAATGAACGTTGTGATTGATATACACTGCTTTGGTGTTAAAAATAATTATCAAATATTTATTCATATTAGATTTATAGACAAAAAATGGTTCTACTTAAGTAGAGTACGATTGAAGTAAGAGATAAACTAATTCATGATCATGTAGGAAACAAGGAAAGATATCCCAGGTCTTTGTCTACTTTTTATGATTCTCTATATTCTCTATATTCGATTTCTTATGATTTTTTCTAGTTTAAATTGCAAACATTTCATTTTAAAAAGATTACCAAAATAATATAGCACAGTTTAATAACTCATTAGATCTTAAACAAAAAATGTACTACACCGAGATAATGTATCAATATTAAATGCCCTACTTTTATTATAGAGGTGCAATGTGTTGTTGTAATGAGGTATATCAAAGCAATGATACTTATAAGACTCGAGCTGTGAATCTCGGAGATTACCTAAAAGTTTGTTTTCTTTTTATATCATATAGTCATACTTTTTATTTTATTATACTTTATTACAAATTCTACATACGGTACTTCTTTTGGTGAAAAGAATGCAGATGACATTTTCATGGTTTTTTTTTCCAGATTATTTTGAGTCATAAAATCTAAAAACATATAGCAATATGTTCTGTTAAGAGTATTTTATGAAATTGAATTGCATCAATATCCTGTACTTCATTACGAGAAACAAGCATGGTCACCGATTAGATAATTCAATACACTAATTACAAACTGCCTCTATTAGCTCTTAAAGGGTGGTCAGAATTTGCTGGCAGAAGTTTATGTAAAAGTTTGGTTTATGTCTTTGGTATATAAACGCTTTGTTTTTTCATTTAATATATATAATTTTCAAAAGCAAATAATAATGATTTTATTTCAAATGGAAAGGACTGCATGCTGTATTATGCATTTCTCGCCCCCAAAATTAGAGTTCTATACAAAACCTTAAAATTAAGGTTGAAGACAGTTGAAATCATATTGAAAATAAGCATTTAAAAAGATAGTACCCTAGTGAGGTCATGATGTAGTAATGACGTCATGAAGATTGTTTTGTTTTTATAAATAATTGTTTTGGAGCAAAGTATGGGTGTTTTCCGACAGGTTTTTTAACTGAGAAACATTGGGTGCATGCTTGCTCATGTACCATTTTTAACTATGTTATGTATAATTATATGAACAAAAACATGTCAAAACAATCGTACTCAAGCAGATCGGCGCTCTATACTTCCAAGGGCAAAATATGAAAACAAAGATGACAAACTATTTCGTTAGTTTGCGAAATTGTGGAAATTAGCCAATTGTAGTGACATCATAGATGAACAACTATTGGACAATGGTGACTAATATCTAGAAAATCGTGATAGGCATCGTCCTAATACTGTTTTATAAATATTTTATTTTGATACGATACTATTTAAAAATTAGTTAAAATGGGGAGCAGATTTTCGACCACATCAAATGTAGTCCTTTACAGATAATATGTTTAATTAAAAATAGTGATTTACTTGAATTTACTTGCGATATAATTTCTATAATAAACCAAATGCCGCTAACGTTTGCCTTTTCAATTTGAAATAAATCAACATATAGCTCGGACATTATAGTAGAATTGTGATATAAGACAATGGTATAAAAAACTTTTAAGTTTTCTCGTTATATATCTTAAAGTCATATCTGTTGTATTATATGACGTAATGTTTAAGGTCGTACGAAACACCCGTGAATTTAATTATGTGAAATATTTTCTCAAATACATAAAATAATGGCTTAATAATGTGTAAAAAATTATCTTTATCCATTATCTTAAGAGATGATATAAAGCATACCCATAAATGACTCAAGGCAGAAAAAAATAAGGTACAGCGTAATTTGATAATTTTGAAACCTACATTTAAATGGCATTAATCGATTTTTGTTTTTGTGCAATTTAGCCTTTTATCATTTAAAAAAGTGTAACGTGTGTTCCGTTCATGTTTAAGACCTGAAATGTGGACACAACTACATGTTACAACTATTACAAGCGTTCATTTCATGCCCTTTAAAGTTCAAGGCCATATCAAAAGGTTCAAGGTTAAATATTATGAGGTCATTTATGCTTTTTATCATTTGTTTACTTCTGTCAAATATATTTAAATCTCAATTAATCTAAAACCCACTGTCAAATTTTTATTATTTTAATATATCTTAATAACAGGGTCATGACAATCACACTGATTAATTTTATTCAAATTTGAACTAGACAATTTCCTTTAAGAGCCAGTTAAGTGTTGCAAGTTTTCGTCTTAAAAGATGATTTACAAAAACAATTTTGGCCTATTTTACATCAAAAATTACCTTAAGTTATCAGTTGGAATTTATTTTAATGACTTTAAGTAACAAAAGGGTCTGCTGTATAAATAGCAGTATTCGCATGATAAATTCTAACAATGACTTTTTCATTTTACAATCCACTAAAAGGAGACTGAAATAGTAGGTTTGAGGCAAAACATGTCAAGTCTGATTTTTTTGGTTCAAATTCTACATATCAATAAATTTGATTCCAAAGAACAAAATTTCAGAAAAAAATGAACTATGGCAAAAGTTTAGCTTATCTGTTTTGTACTACCTTAATGGTGTTATTTTTGGGGTTTTTTTTTTAGAATTTGGTGTGCAATAAACATCCAATTTCCCTCTAAAAACATTTGAATCGTTATGAAAATAATGCGTTTCTTGCATAGCTACCGAATGAATTGAGCTTCAAAACCGAAATATTCTGCCAGATTAATGTGCAAATGAACTAAGCAACAATCATTTTTTTCAACTTGTAACCATTGTCGTTTTTTTATCAATAGAAAGTGATGCAATGACATCAAATTGTAGTTCTGAAAACAAATAGTTAGGATAAGTATACCTTTGTGTCCTTTTTCTATGTAAAATTACGACGAATAAACATGCTCTTTTCTCTAACCATGAACAAGTTTCCATGACATTTGCACAAGGTGATGTATATTAATATATAAACAAATTAAATGCATTAACATCTATTGCAATGATTATTTCTTTAGTTGTTAAATTGTTAAATGGTTGGATATGTGTTGTCTAGAAAAATGCATCATCTTATTTTATAAAAACAAATTGATAAAACAAGAAAGAAAGTTCATAAAACAGAAAACATGAAAATTGTTCCATTTAATCGAATTTAGAGACTGCCCCCTTGATTAAGGTAAGTTAAACTTAAGTTTTCATGGATACGTTCATGTCTTTTAAATTAAATAAGTTAAACATGCTCAACTGAAATATATGCGTTTCAACCCGTGACTATGATTTAAAATGAGGTGAGTTGATAAATTTAATAAAATACATATTCGTTTGTTTTTCCTAAAATAGAAGTTAATGGTATATGAACCATTTAATATTAGTGGCACAGGTAAAGAACCCATATTTAAAACAAAACACGATAATAATTCTTATGAAAGTCTACAACTTTAAAGTGCATCCAAAACAGCAGCTGATAAACACATGTTATAGGAGAACATCTTAATATGAAAATGTTATTTTTAAACCTTAGATGAGGAGGCAAGAATGATTGGAAAGTTCCTTAGGAAAATTAACAACTTAAGATATATAATGTTATTCAAGCAATCTTTGTCAGTACCCTGTGTGGAATCGATAGCTGCTTGCAATTATCATATAAGAGCGCACGGTGCAGAAGTCTCCTACGAGGTTGGATCCAACAATGACAAACAAAAGTTATGCAATTTCATCTAAGTACTGACCGGTCAGTGCTTCTTGCAGTCAGAGCGGGTTTTGCCGCACATTATGCGTGTCATTAAATAAGACGTTGGGGAAAATCATATTTTTTTTTATAAAGGAACCAAACAGAATATTCCTAACTGACATGGAAATCCTTTGTATTTTCAATGACGCAGGTTAAATAAAATAAAAGAGCTACTTTGTTCGCTCTGAACA